>CAKNYM010047659.1:20514-73714 GCA_932195095.1 Andricus curvator
AGGTGGCCAGGTTACAAAGGTGGCCAACTTCACAGGTTTTACTGTACTTTCTGCAGAGGTAGAGAAATGTTGAAGGAAAGTTGATGGGGAAATAAAATATTGAGATTGGCAAATTATATAGCAAAGAGATTGAATAAATGATTATTTGAAGAAGGGGATTTGTATTTTCCAAGAGATAGTTTTTTCTCGTCCATATTTTATGGATAATCGATTATTTTATTACGAATTTACGAGGTAGAGTTTTCTTCCTTTTTTAATTCTCTAGAATAAAAGTCCTGTGTAAATTTATAATCAAATTATTTTTATACAATGATAACTTTTATTAAAATTGTTCAAAAATGCCATATATTTTTTTAATTTATTTTGAGATAACGCAGATGCATAACATATATTTTGATTAATTAATGGTAGGTCTTTGGGCATTGTGGAAGTAATCTCCATTTCAGATTTCAGAAACTAGATGTGACTATCAGTAATTTGAGCGAATGTTTCAATCTGGATACGCGGCTGGGATAATTGAATGGAATAATTAATACGAGAATGCTTTATCACGATTAATCTCGCAGACTCTATTACTCTAGTTTCCCTCAAATTACGAATGGACGGAATCTATTTAAACTCCCTACCGTGACAATTCAATCCTAATTTTATCACAAAAGCAACATCAATCTAATCGTACATAATATCGACTAATTGAATAATTAATTTACATATTACGTAATATCTGAAATTTTCAAAAAAATGAAATTTCATGGAATTTGAAATCAAAACCTTTAAACTTCTGCAGTCTTAAATAAAGGAAAAATGAAAAAATGTTAGCTTCTAAGCTTTGGATTTAAAAAAAGTAAAAGTATACTTATTAAAAGAGCATTCACTGTTTCTACATTTCTACAATTATGTCTTAATGAATAAAGTTTAAATCTTTCTGGTATTGAATTAATTCCATCAAACGCTTTTATTTTTCAAATTTCTAATTTGATGCATCCAAAATTAAAAAATTTTTAACTAACAATGTTTAAAATCGAACAATAACAAATTCAAGTCAATGTAAATCTACCGAATCAAAATGAAAGTATTCCTATTTTTTGAAATAAAGCATTCTAAATTAATTATTTTTTGGGTAGAATGTTGCGGTTCAGGGGATGATCAAAAACTACGATACACTATTTTAAACACGTTTTCACCCCGTCCCTTCTTTAAATAAAATATTAAAATGAAATAAATATATATTGCATTTTCAAAAAAATAGTGGAATTTTCAAACAAGGAATATTAATTGTCTACAAAAAAAGATTAATTGTCAACCCAAAAAGACGAATTTTAAACAAAAGAATTGATTTTTCAAGCGGAAAAGTCAAATTCTTCAAGAAGCATTTGACTGTTAACCCCGAAAAGATAATTTTCAAGCTCAAAGTTAATGTTCAACCAAAACAGGTAAATTTTTAACCATACAAGATTAGTTTTCTACCAAAAGAGATGAATTTTCAACAACAAAAAAAACGAATTTCAAACAAAATAGTTGATTTTTCAAACTACAAAGTCGAATTTTTCCGAAAACTTTTGACTTTTAACACCGAAAAGGTAGTAATAGTGGAGTTTTTAAACAACAAAGATTAAACTCCAACCAACAACAAAAAAAACAGTTTATTAAATTTTCAACAAAATAATTGAATTTTCAACTAAAATTATTAATCTTGAACACAAAAATTAATTTTTAACAAAAAAGTTCAAGTTTCAACCAAGTAGTTGTATTTTTAATCAAAACAGAATAATTCTTGAAGAAAAATATAATAGTTGACATTTCAATCAAGAAAAGATTTGAATTTTAAATCAAAAACAATTAAATAATCTTAAATTAAAAACAGTTTAATTCAATCAATGAAGACAAATTTTTCACCAAATAATTCAATCCTCTCCCAAAACCCATGTGGAAAAGTTAATTGGGGCCAGATTGGGCCCCAACCAGATTGCCCAATTAATAGTTGGGCCCCAATTGGGCAGCCCAATCACTGCCCAACTGGGCTACTGTCTGGGTTGTAACGGTCAGTTCAACGAATGCCCAGATTGAGGTAAATAGCTGGGCCTTAGTTGGGCAGCCCACTTTATGCCCAATTATTCACTGTTGCTTTACTTGAAAATGTTACTGTACTCTGCTGATATCTTCGTCGCTTTTAAGAAATTTCGATTTTAATTTAGAGCTTATATCTAATTCGAAAACAGTTTCATTATTTTAAGTATATGAAAAATATAATATGTAAAATATATTATAAACTCACCGTAATGTTGAAAGAGAAATTTTAGTGTATAAACAAAATTTAATGTTCAGAAGTTCTTTTTAAGAATGAGAGAAAAAAAATTTTCAGCAAATTAATATACTTCAACATTTCCAACCAAAATATAATAAACAAGGTATATTCGTAAATGATTCATTCACTATGTAAGGTTATAATGTGAGAATTATTTTCATTCATATGAATGAAATATGGGTGCTGGATTCTGCTTGAATCGCCCAATATTTTTTAACCCGTATGCGTAATTTATTATTCGCACGGCGTTTTTCATCAGAATTATCCCGATTCATATTTACTTCTAAACGGATGCAGTTTAAAATAAATTTAGCGATGTAAGTAGCAGCAGACCACAGCCGACATTTCATCTCTCTACTGCCCTCTATCGATATAACTGGGGTTACTTTTTGGGCCCAGGCAGGTTTGCTCCGATAATGCTCATTATGGGCGTTCTATGGGTAAGCCCAATTTAAGCCCAACTAAAAATAAATAAGCACTGATCGGCTTTATCAACATAAGTTTTGATAATTAAAACTTCTGAATATTTGTAAAAGCTTCAGGATTTTGATGGATTTGAATACACTTGCTCATATAATTGAAATAATCTGTTAATTAATTTAGAAAGTCCACTATGAGTGTTCTATGGGTATGCCCAATGTAAGCCCAAGCAAGAAATCAAACACTGATCGGCTTTATTAACATAAGTTTTGATAATCAAAAAGTCGCAATAAATGTAAAAGTTTCAGGATTTGGATGGGATTGCATCCATGTAATCGTATAATAAACATTATCTGTTATTTAATGCATAACGTCCACTATGGGCGTTCTATGGGTATGCCCAATGTAAGCCCAATCAAGAAATCAAACACTGATCGGCTTTATTAACATAAGTTTTGATAATTAAAAAGTCGGAATAATTGGAAAAGTTTCAGGATTTGGGTGGGATTGCATCCACTTACTCATATAATTAAAATAATCTGTAAATTAATTTCACTTTTTGTTATCTGGGCTAACCAGTTGGGGCCCAACTGGCGCCCAATTATAAGTTGGGCTAAGTTGGGCCGATTTCCACATGGGAACAGATCAATTTTCAACCAAAGAGTTGAGTTTCAACAAAATAGTTAAATTTGCTACGATAATGATAGAATTTTCAACAAAGCAGTTGAATTTTTAAACCATAAAGACGAATTCATTTCAAAATAGTGGAATTTTCAACCCGGAAATATAAATTTTCAAAGAAATGTTCATTTTTCACCTAATAGTTTTATTTTAAACTAAAAACGATTAATTTTCAACCATAAATACAATAGTTAAATTTTCAGATGAAAACAATTATTTTCAACAGACAAAAAAGAATTTTCAACCTAAAAATGTGAATTTTCAACAAAAAAGTTCATTTTCGACCTAATAGTTTAATCTTAAACTAAAAACGATCAATTTTCAACCAAAAATGCAGAAGTTAAATTTTCAGTTGAAAAAATTGATTATCAACAAAAAAAGTGAATTTTCAACGAAAGAGTTAAATTTTCCTCCAAAGATGAATCTTCAACTAATGAAATGAATTTTCAACAAAGTAGTTCAACTTTCATCCAATTAGTTGAATCTTCAATCAATAAGATTCATTTTCTACATAAGAAGACGAATTTACAACAAAATACATACATTTTTTACAAAATTGTTGAATTTTCCACTAAAAACGCTTATTTTTTAACCAAGAATAGAATAGTTGAATTTTCAGTGGAAATATATAATTTTCAACCGAAAAAAAACGAATTTTCAACAAAATAGTTGAATTTTCAACCAAAAGAAATGAATTCAGGACCACAAATATGATAGGAGATTTTTCAATCAGAAAGAATGAACTTTTAACGACGAATATTTGGATTTTCTTATCGGGGTCTATTAATTCAGTTCACATTGAATTGAAAAGACGACAAGAAGGGGTATTTTCTCGAAAATAGGGGAAAAACAAGAATTTAAAAAAAAACGATGAAAGAGGGGAATAGGGGAATGAGAGTGAAGTCGGTATTTAGATGCTTTATTTGTAAAATAAAATCACTAAATTTTAAGGCTAAATTTTAGGAAGGCCACCATTTCGTTATCTAAAGAAGACTCCAAATTGAATTATGAGCGATTACACAACAAATTAACACATTTTTAGTATTTGTTTAATTTTCTGTTAAAAAAGATCCCCTGTCGCTCCGCTGGGAATCGAACCCAGGTCTTCCGATTGTCCATGCCGGTCGGGTCCTCTAACCACTCAGCTACTGGAGAGATCGAGAAAATAATCTTTTTTCAAAAAGATTCGAAGATTCAAAAAGATTATTTTCTCGATCTCTTCAGTGGCTTAGTGGATAAATCACCTGACCGGAAATCTGAAGACCTGCACTGTAAAAAATTTCGGGAATTTTCCCCACTTTTTAGTGGAGAAAATCCATATTTTCATTGGGGAAAATACTTTTTCCCAAGATTTGGGGAAATTTTCCTAAAAGTTCTTATAATTTGCTGAAAAATTGTGGAGAATTCCCTAAAATTTAGGAAATTATATAATACCTACCATTTTTGGGGAAATTTCCCTAAACATATGGTAATTTATAAAACAGTTTGGGAATATTCCCTACAATTTGGGGAATTAAATGATTCCTATTGAATGTAGGGAATATTTCCAAAAATGTTTGTTTTTCCACGTAGATAAGGTAAATTTTCTAAAAATTCTTGAAGTATTACCGTATGTTCAGGAAGATATTCTACTCTAAAATATTTGATAAACTAGCACAATATTTTAAATAATATTACACATTTTTTTGGAGAAAAGATTTATTAATGTTATAGTCATCTCACAGATTTCTTTTCATTAATTTTTATTGTACACGTCAGAATGCAATAAATGATTTGCATATTACATGCAAAAAAAATGTATTTATCGTTTTTAATTAAATTTTCGTTTGCAGTGCTTTGCTTTTAATAAGTGTTAATATTTAAATCTTGCTGCTCTGAGCTGGTAGTTCGGGAGAAAATCCGCTATGGCGCGACGTGCCACCTCTCTCGCAACAGCAGTGGGACTCCGATACCGTGTCGAGAGTCGAAAATCGAACGGACCTCTTTTTCTAACGTGTGGAGATAGAAAGAGAGATTCGTTCGATTTTCGACTTCGAAACAGCATCGGAGTCCCACTGCAGACATGACACACTAGCAGTCGACGCGAAGCAAAGCATACTTACCTGGCCCAGAAGCTACCATTGCTGCGGTCGAGCTGACCCTTACTTTTTTATTAATATTTCACAAGTTTTGGGGAATTTTTAGTTATTACACAATATCGTTCCGGCCTAGGGAAAATTCACTACATTTGTAATAAAATTGCACAAAATTTAGTAAATTTTCCCTACTATGTCTGAGGGAAAATTCTCTAAATTTTCAGTAAGATTCCAAAAAAATATAGGGAATTTTCCCAAATCTGTTTCAGGAAAAGTTCCAAAATTTCTTCTGTAATATTTCACAAATTATTTTAGGGAGTTTTTTCGAGAGCGGAGTAGGGGAAATTCCCGAATTTTGGTTCCACACGATTTTGGGAAAAGTTACCTCGAGAATTATTTACAGTGTGGGTTCAATTCCCAGAGAAGCAAAAAAGGATCTTTTTTCCACAGAAAATTGAAAAAATAAAAATTCATAACTCCTTGTAGTCTAAGATGAAGTTAAATTCTGAATTTGAAGGGTTACCTCAGATCAATACAATCGATTTCTATTTTCACGGCGTGTCAATAAGAATCTTTTCTGGGGCGATGGTCAATTCGGCCCTGGGTACCTGCGAACGGTTCCCCCACTACACAGCTTTCCCTCACTCAGCCGAACTGCTGCCGTCCAACCTTGTCGACGGGAGTCCTTCGTACCTAATGAGGACTAAAATGCGGAATATAACATTTTTTCAATTCAGCACTTGGTAATTTATAAATATAATATTTGAAATCTGTGAATTATAACGATTCCAACGATATGTTATTTTACTTAAAAAGTTGAAAATTAAAGAATAAATGTTCAAATTATGAGAAATTTTATGGAAAATTTCTCATAATATTGCACTCAAATCCACTGCAGTAGCTTTAATTTAATGGTCCAATATTTTACCTAACTTGGGAAATACCGGAAGCTAAAATTTGGCCACATTTGAATACTTATTAACTAACATCATAAATTCAGTTTATTTCTCAAACAATCGCATTTCTCAAAATTATTCCTAAATAATTTTACACTCCCAGTACAAAAGAATGAATAGTGTCAACCCTAGCTCAATTTGGAAATTTATTAATAAATATCATAAATTTTTTTACTGCTTAACCAATTTGTTTATGAAAGTTAATTAAAAATACTATTTGAACACATAAAAAGCAGAATATGGAGACAATCTAAAAAATGTCGTTTTTTAAATCTGACTTTAGAACTTTTGAACAGAGGCCAAAACGGAACATTGCTTTTGCTCAAGTGTCGAAAAAAAGTGAAAAAATGAATTCGGCAAATTTTGAAAATAATTATTCTTCCTTTCAAAAATAATATGTTTGATATTTATGCCTCCAGACGTTTCAGTACGGGCGCTTCCGTTCTTTTTTTATTAACTTAAGCCTCAACCAAAACAGACTAATTTTCAAACCAAAAAAGAAAGGAATTTTTATAAAAAGAGTTGAGTTTTTGACCAAGAAAGATTTTTCAGTCGATAAAGAAAAAAAGTCTGACCCAAAATGTTTAATAATAATTCAACATTGAAAAATCAATCAAAAAATGTTTAAATTTTTTAAATTATATAATTTCAGGCAATTTTAAGCTAGAAACATTAATTTATACATCGAAATTTGTTCTAAAATCGTTTTTAATATTCGCTTAAAAATTTGTTTTAAAAAATCATAAAAAAAATTTCCAGGAATCTAATGCAAATTTTGTTATTTATTATTTTGAAACTTGAATTTTTCCTAAAATTTTTTGAAAATCCGGCAAAATAAAAAAAATGGCTTCAAAACCTTCCAGATTCTATTTCAAAAATTTTTAAAAATATTTTTAAAAATTCATTTTCAGTTTTCCTAGCAATTTTAATTTAAAAAATGTATTCTATTGAAACCTTTCATAATCCTTAGAAAGATTTCAAATGTTGTGTTCAGAATCTTCAAAAATGTGCGTTTTGTTTTAAATGTTTTGAAACCTTTTCAAGTTTTAAATTATTTCGGAATCTTTTCAAAATTTCTAAATATATCTTAAACTTACTCGAATATTTTCCAAATTAATAATTCACTAAATATTTTTTCATTTTTTAATGATAATCACTTTTCTTTGGTTGAAAATTAATTATTTTTGACAGAAAATTCAAGTATTCCATGTTTGGTTGAAAATTCATTTCTTTGGTTGAAAATTCCTTAATTTTGAATAGCTTTTTGATAATTCATGTATTTTGTTACAAATTAATCTTTTTGGGTAAAAAATTAATCTTTTCGGTTGAAAATTCAACTGTTTGTTTAAAATTTGTTTGTTTGTTAAAAATCCATTTTTGTGGTCGAAGACTTATCATTTTAGTAAAAAATTCATTTCTTTGGTTGAAATGTTCACCGTTCTGTTGAAAATTCGTGTTTATTTAGTTAAAAATAATTTTTTTAACTGCAAATGTAACTATTCAATTTTTGCTTGATAATTGATCTTTTTCAGTTAGAAATTCATATTTTTTTTGTTGAAAATTAAACTTTTTTGTTCAAAATTCATATCTTTGGGTTGAAAACTAAACTTTTTTGCCAGAAATTCGTCTTTTTGCATTGAAAATTTAACATTTTGGCTGAGATTTTTTTTCTTTAATGACTGCAAAATCATTCTTGGTTAAAAATTCAACTCCTTTTTTGAAAATTCCTTTTTCTTTGGTTTGAAATTAGGTTTGGAAATGTTTGAAATGAAGTATAATTATTTGGAAAATTGTTAAATTTTAAAGACGACACTTTTGAGATTGACTCCACAAAAATCCTTTATATTCTGCTCTTATGTGTTAAAATAGTATTTTTAATTAACTTTCATGAACAAATTGGTTAGGCAGTAAAAAAATGTATGATGTTCTTTAATGAGTTTCCAAATTAAGCTAGGGATGACACTATTCATACTTTTGGACTGGGAGTGCCATATTATTTAAGGATAATTTTGAGAAATGCGACTGTTTGAGAAATAAACTTTTATGATGTTCGTTCATAAGTTTTCAAATGTGGCCAAATTTTAGCCAACCAATAAATTAAAGCTACTGGAGTGGATTTGATAAAAATACTGGAAAATTTGTTCATAACATTTCACATAAACTTGAACATTTCTTCTTTAATTTTAAATTTTTTTAATTCAAATAACATATCGTTGGAATCGTTATAATTACCAGATTTCGAATATTATATTTATCAATTACCAAGTGCTCATTAGTACAAAGGACTCCCGCTGACCAGGATCGACGGCAGCAGTTCGGCTGAGTGAGGGGAAGCCGTGTAGTGGGGGAACCGTTCGCAGGTCCGAGGGCGGAATTGTCATCTGCCCTCTTTTTTGATCGGCTGTTACCAACCTCGATGATAATACAGATTTCTTGCTTTGGTGTCTTTGGTGTTTTAGATTATTGTTTACTATTGGACCTTCAGATAATTCTAGACGAAGTGAGAACTATTTAATAAGCCAAATAGATGCAGCAATTCAACAAAAGCAGAGAGAAACAGTATAGAGAAAAGCGAATTCGTCAAGCAGAAACGACGAACTTAAAGGAGCAAAGCTTTTGTTTTCAACAAATCGAAGTTGCTTCCTGAAAGGCTGTTCTTCCATGATGACTCTTTCCTTTAGTTCTCTATTCTGTTCTCACGTTCATTTTGCCTCTGGCACGCGCCTTTAACTCTACGGATGAAAGACCTGTCTGTTTCAACTTTCCACCTTCTGCCTTTCCTCTTAAAAGGTCCATTTCAAATTGTTTCCCTTGCCGAGAAATCCTGAAAATGTACTTTCGCATTTTGTTTTAAACGAATCTCTCTGTCCACGAACTCTGCTTTTGAAAAGCAGGTTCTTTTAAAAACTTTCTAACAAGATTGGAAATTTTTCTAAAGAAAGAGAATCTGGCTTGAAAATATTTCATTGATTCAGAAAGAAATTTTCTGTCGAGAAAATTTAAATGCTGTTTTGTGAATATAAACGTTGATAAATAGTTTTTATAGTATAATATTCTCGGATCTGGCCGTCTGGTTTTGTTTGTTGGCCATATCTTATCTGGGATCTCTAGTCTGATCCTGATCAGGTGCTAATCATCTTCAATACTTTAATATCTAGATCATTGTCCTATAGTACAAAATCCAAATATTGAGTCTCAATATCCATTTTATTCCGTGTAAATGGGGGACCAATAGGGATGTGGTAAGTTTCCTCTACTTCTATTCTGGCCCTGATCGGGCAAACTGCAATTTCATTCTCAAGAAAAAATTGAAAAATTTGTCAAATTTCTTCTTAGGCGGGTAAAGTAGCCATGGCCCCGCCAAAGCCCCATCCACATTTCTGCGCGAGTTAACTGTATCAGATTATATCTATCATTGCCTGATTTGTCTCAGAAATTTTAATTGATAAAATATTTGTATTTGAGCTTTTCTGAGAACCTTACTATTTTGCCTGGCCAGGAGAATTATCCAGGGCCCGACCAAAGTTCAATCATTGCATGGGTGAAAAAGTATTTGTATTTGACTCAGTTGAGGCCTGACTAGTTTATCTAGCCCAGAAGAAGTACCCAGGACTCTACCAATCTACCATAGTCTAATACAAATTTTTGCACCGTACAATAACAGTGTAGTTATATAAATGAGTGTCTGGAACTTTTAATGAAAAAGCATTTGTATTTCAGGGAGGCCACTAACCGGGAAACCCAGAAATTTTTTAGATTAGTTTTTACTTTTGCAAAAAATTTCGTCTCGTTCTTTGAAAAAACATGTGTTTAGAATATTGTGCTCAGTTTTAGTAACCATCTCCGTTAAAATATCGAAGATATATAATTTATAAAAAACAGTTGAACAACCACCGCAGGGTCCCACTGGGAGCAACTGTCATCTACGAAAATGACACCGGCTTCCAGTAGAACCGCGTTAAATCACACCTATGGCCACGTCTCACGACCGTGAGATGGGTGGCCACAGGGCACGACGAAATTACAACGATTAGAGCCTTAACACTCTATCCATTATTTCCCTTCCTTCCCCTCTTTCAAAGAATTTATTCTTCCCCCATTTTCGAAAAAATGCCCCTTTTTAATTAATTGAAGATTCATCTCTTTATCTTAAAAATTCTACCATTTAGTTGAAAATTTAGTTATTTTGTTTAAAATTCAACTATCTTCTTGAAGTCATATTTTTGGTCGATAATTCGAATGTTTTGTTGAACTTCGTCCTTTTTATAGAAAATTCGTCCTTTTGAGTTGAAAATTCATCTTTTGGTAGAAAAGTAATTTTTTTGGCGAAAAATTAATTTTTTATGGTTGAAAGTTAATTCTTCTTAATTGAAAATTCTACCATCATATTTTTGGTTTGGTAAACATTTTACAATTTTTTTGAAAATTCAATTTTGTTGTTGAAAATTCAGCTATTTTCTTTAAAAAAAAACTACCTTTTTGTTTGAGAGTCAATTATTTTTATTTGAAATGACTATTATAAAATTTTGAGTTCAAAATTGATCTATTCTGGTTAAAAAGTCTTCTATTTAAAGGTAAATTTCATTATTTTCTTCAAAATGCAACTATTTTGTTAAAAAGTAATCTTTTTTGGTCGAAAATTCAACTGTTTTGTTGAACATTCCTCTTTTTGAATAAAGAGTCCATCCTTTTAGATTGAAAATTCATCTGTTGGTAGAACAGTCATTTTTTGTTGTTGAAAAATCATCTTTCATGGTCGAAATTTAATTTTTTTAATTGGAAAGTCTGCTATTTTATTTTTTGTTCAGAATTAATCTATTTTAGTTAAAAAATCGTGAAATTGGTTGAGATTTCAATTATTTTGTTGAAAATTCAACTATTTTCCTAAAAATTTATAATTTTTGGTCAAAAACTCAACTGTTTTGTTAAACAATCGTTTTATTAAATGGAAAATTCATCTTTTGGTAGAAAACTGAACTTTTTGGTGGAAAATTAATTTTTTATGATTGAAAATTAATTCTTTTTAATTGAAAAGTCTACTATCATATTTTGGTCCAGAATTAATCTCTTTTGGGTAAAAATTATACATTTTAGTTAAAACTTTAATTATTTTGTTGAGATTTCAACTATTTCCTTAAAAATTTATATTTTTTGGTCAAAAACTCAACTGCTTTGTTGAGCATTTATCTTATTAAATGGAAAATTCATCCTTTTGGATTGAAAACTCACCTTTTAAAACTAAACTTTTTGGTGGAAAATTCATCTCTTTTGGCTGAAAATTCTACTGCCTTCTAAAAGATTTGTCTTTTTGGTTTTAAAATTCAACTGTTTTGTTAAAAATAAAACTGTCTTTGATTGATGTTTAATCCTTTACGTTTGGAAATTCGATGAGTTGGTTTAAGATTCATCTTCGTATAGGTTCAAAATTTAACTATTTCGTTGAAAATTAAATTTTCTCTTGAAAAGTCCTCTCTTTTGCTTGAAAGTTCAAATATTTGGTGGGAAATGCAACGATTTGGTTGAAAATCATTTTTTTTTTGTGTGTGGAAAATTCCACTATTTTACTAAAAATGCAATATATTTGGACTTGAAATCTGAGGAATTAGGTATTTATATTAATGTCACTGAAAATAATTTATTTTCCTGTTATTCCTAATGTTCTTGAAAAATAACCCTATTTCTTACGTTTTTAAAGCATTTTGGGCTGTGAAGTCTGAAAGAACTTTTACAATAACTTACATTATATATTTTATCTTGGAGTTCTAAAATATTTAATTCTTTTCAAAATATATGCAATAAAGCAGTTAGTATTAAATAATAATTATTATGAACACTTAAAAGTCAAATAGGGAAAAATGTAATTTTTTATAAGTTTGAATAGCCACCCTGTATTTGGGCTTTGTTGAGGCCCTCACTAGTTTTCCTGGACAGAAGAAGTTTCCAAGGGCCCACCAAAGCCCAATCCACATTTGTGCACAATCTAACTGAAACAGATTAGCTATAAATGACGGATTAGTCTCAGGAACTTTTAATGAAAAAATATTTATATTCGGGCGTTTCTGAGGCCCCGGCAAGTTTGCCTGGTCAGCTGAATTAATCAGGACCTCATCAAAGAAAAATCAAAATTTCTGCCCTTGTTACTAGATCAAATTAACTATAAACGACAGAGTTCTCTCAGTAAATTGTAACAAATTTTTTTTTTTGTATTTTGGGGAGCGATTGAAACGGAAGGGAATTTGAAATTGGATTAACACATAGCAAAATGACGTTTCCACATACGGGACCATAAGTAATCCATTGTCCGACCTAGCTTGGCTAACGAATCGTCATTATGTGGGAACTAATGAGCGAAACGGGCTCTCTCGCACCGTCCTGGGAAATCGCGTGGAGATTTATTGCTCGCTGATATGGAAGCTTCGAGATTACAAAATCGGTTATAGTGTATTTTCAAAAATTTATTCGATGGATCCACGCGACAGGAAATTGATCGAACAAGCTTCAAGGACAATCCAGAATTCATGATAGCATCCTTTGTGATATGTCTGGCATGAAAGCTTCTCCAATACTCTTCTCTTCCGTATTCCAGTGGCATCGAATGTTTTCTCTTTTTGGTAAGGGGTCGTACATTATTATTATTTAAAAAATTAGAAGGCTGAGTTTTCTCTCAGACTTATGATGGTTACAGCCTAATATGTCGAAATCATTTTGGTTAGAATTTGAATATTTGTAATAGTCTGCACGGAACTGTCCCGGTATATATCGTCAGTCACGGACGCATTTTTATAGTGCAATCAAGTGATCTGGGAAGAGCAGTAGGCCTCATTTTACATATTAGGTAAAGCCTGGTTTTTTACCCCAGCATCCACGACTGGATTGCAGCCAAGTGCATGATAGGGGCACCTACAGCTCAAAGTGGGATCCAAACCACCAGAACCTCGCTAAAAGTACATAGAAAAGTTTCCAGAGGTAAGGGCCCAGGGATCGAACACCGGACCTCTAACTTGAAGTCCCAGAGCCTGACCGCCTGAGACACCGAGGCTTATTATTTTTTTTTGTCTCAGGCTTAAGATGGTTACAGCCCCATATATGTGGAAGGCATTTTTTGTAAGAGTCGGATTTTTGAATAGTCTGCACGGTGCTGTCCCTGTATATATCATCAGTCACGGACGCATTTTTGTAACGCAATCAAGTAATCTGATAAGAGCAGTGTGCCTAATTTGACATTTTGAGCAAAGCCTGATTTTTACCCCATCATTCATGGACTAGGTTGCAGCCAAGTGCATGATGGGGGGGGGGACCTACAGCTTAAGGTGGGATCCAAACCACCAAAACTTCGGTAAAGGTACATACAAAAATTGCCAGAGGTACCGGCTCAGGGATCGAACCCCGACTGAGTAAACGTGACTCAGTCGGTTCTAGCCGGGAATCAAAGTGACGAAAGGAATTATACGAGGCGGTATGGGGGGGGGTATAGATTTTTAGATTTATCTAGAATTCCCGTGTTGTTTATTTAAATAACGCGTTCTTTCCGCAATACTGCTCCGACCCAGGTCGCTGATCAATCTCTCTAGCAAACACACCAAGCGAAGGCTTCACAAAGTAATTTTGTAAATGTTATTTAATATCAATATTAAATATATAAATAATCTTTTTAAACAGCTGTTTGTCAGCTATTATTTTGCAAGAAAAATGTTCAGTATTCCAACCTAATATTTTTAAAATATCAAAAATGAACTTCAATAGCTATTTAAACTATTATTCTTCAGTCTATAAATGATAGAAATACCTATTTATCGCAGTACAGGGTTTCCAGAATTGAAAGTTCAAATTTAAAGTTCATTTGGTTCAAAATTTAATTGTTTTGTTGAAAATTTAACAAGTTTGTTCAAAAGTCATCCTTTTCCAGTTCTCGTCAGATCACTGAAGTTAAGCAGCGTTGGGCGCGGTTAGTACTTGAATGGGTGACCATTCGAGAAAACTGAGTGCTGTTGGCACATCGTGGGTGTGGTGAGCCCACACTTGTAGTTATTTACTACAAGAAACTATACACCTAGAAACACTACCCGAATCGGGTAGTGTCACGCCTACCCTCAAAGGGAAATGGCTTAATGGTATACCAACAAATTTTTGTTGAAAACTATTTGTTCAAAACTATTTTGTTGATTTGTCCTTTAGATTTGAAAACTGTCATCTTTTTTAGTTAAAAATGCAACTCTGTGACTAAAAATTTTCTTTTTTTGTTAAAAATTCACATTTTCGGATTGAAAATTTATCTTTCTTAGTTGAAAATTTAACTATTTGGTTGAAAATGCATGTATTTTGTTACGAATTCGTATATATTGGTAGAAAACTTTTCCTAACTGAAAAATTTTTTCTGGTTGAAAATTCGTCTTTTTGATTAGAAAATTCATCGTTTTCGATAATCTATCCTTTTTGGTTGAAGATGGAACTATTTGGTTAAAAATTCATCTGTTATGGTTGCAGATTCTAAATTTGTGATAAAAATTCGTCTTTTTGGTTAAATTCATCTATTTCTGATTTGAAATGTAAATCTTTTTCAGTTGAAATGTCAACTAAAACATTTTTTGTTGAGAATTCATCGTTTTGGTTACATTCAACTGTTTTGCATTTGAAATTAAAATCTTTTTTGGTTGAAATATCAACTATTATATTTTTTGTTGAGAATTAATATTTTTTTGATTGGAAATTCAACGACTTGGTTGAAAGTTGAACTTTTTTGTGAAAAATTCATTTTTTGTTGCTGAAGAGTCATCATTTTAGTTGAAGATTCAACTATTTTGTTAAAAATTCAACTATTTTGTTGAATATTTAAATTATTTTTTAATCCTTTAACTGTTATGTTAAACATTTAACTTTTTCGTTCGAAAATTCTTCTTTTTGGATTGAAAATTCATCTCTTTCGGAAGAAATTTCATCTTTTTTGGTTAAAAATGCTGAATTTAACAATTTCTGACTTATTTCAATCGTTTTTGGTTGAAATATCAACTATTACATTTTTTGTTGAGAATTCATATTTTTGTTTCAATTCGACTGATTTTTATTTGAAATTAAAATATTTTATTCCGTTGAAATATCAACTATTATATTTTTTGTTGACAATTAATCTTGTTGAAGATCCATAATTTTAGTTGCAGATTCAACTTTTTTAAAATGATTTATCTGTTTTGTTGAATATTCGTATTTTTCGACAGAAAATTCATCTTTTTGGCTTGAAAATTCAACTGTGTTCTAAAAAATTCGTCTTCCTGGTTTAAAAATTGAACCATTTGGTATAAAATGCAACTATTTTTGGTCGATGGTAAATTCTAATATTGTTGAAAATTCATCTTTCTATGTCCAAAATTCAACTACGTGGTTAAAAATTCAACTGTTTTGTTCGACATTTAATTATTTTGTTGAAAATTATACTATTTTCTTTAAAATTCATATTTTTTGTTCGAAAATTCAACTGCTTCATTGAAAATTTGTTTTTTGGTTTGAAAATTCAACTCTTTATTGAAAAATTCAACTTTTTATGGTTGAAGTTAATTCTTTTTTGTTTGAAAATATGACCATTTTCTTGAAAATTCAACTATTTGGTTGTAAAGGCACCTGTTTGGTCTCACATTAATTTCGTTTGTTAAAAATTCAACTATTTGGTTGTTAAATAATGACTTTGCCCTCAGGGGTTCAAGCATTTTAAGTTGGATCACTTTTAATTTCAAAAGAAACAGAAATTTAAATTCCTTTTTTTTAGGCAAATTTAACCATTGGAATCTCTGGATGATCCAAATTTTAGGATGATCCTTATTTCAAGAAGATTAAAAATGGGATACTTCTAGAATAGATACTCATCCCTAAAATATACATTTTTTATATATTGTTTCTATGAGCTTGTTTTGAAGCATATGGGAAACCATAAGGGTTATATAACCTGCACACATAACCATATAAGGGTCAAACGCGTATGGCATTGGCTATAAAAGCCACTTTAGAACGGAAATTGACCATCATATAGGAAGGATGACCCTCTCTACAGGGTTTATATTGAGATATGATATTCACAGAGAATGGAGAATTAACTTTGTTTACTGTCACAAAGAAATTTTCATCAAATTTCCACCCTAACTTAACTTGTGATCTCATAATTTTTTTTTTTTAAAGCTTTGTAATATCAGTTTCCTTCACTAGCTGTATACAGAAATTGGTGGGACAGGAAGTATAGGATTTCCTGATATTAAAAACAAGAACTTTGACAATTCATTTTTAAATATAACAATAATCCGTTTACAAAAAAAAATTGAATACTAATAATAATAATAATAATAGTTTGCCGAGTTCCGCAGTATTGATTACGAACCTCCTGATTAGAAATTCTGGATTAAGAATAATTTTAAAGATCATCGAAGGAATTAACGTATCTTCGAAATCAACAATTTGTGCAGATGACAGTGAGGATATATTATTATTATTATTATTATACCATTAAGCCATTTCCCTTTCGGGGTAGGCGTGACTTGCTCCGTTGGAGAATAGTAGTGTGCATATGGGTATATAGGTATAAGGTAGGTAGGAAATATAGGTATGAGGTGGATAGGTATATAAGTGTTAGGTATATATATTTTAGATTGATCTGGAATTATCGTGTTATTTATTTAAATGACACGTTTACTCCGCAATACTGCTCCGACCCAGGTTGCTGATCAATCTCTCTAGCGATCACCCCAAGTGAAGAGCCTCACAAAATTGTTATGTATGGTTCTCCACTTGGGCCCATTAGTATCCAAGATCTTTGTTTCAGGCGTCATTCATTCTACTGTCACTCTATTTACAAACTATTTGTCGCCACACTTTTCTGTCCTGGCATACTACTCTAGCTTCCTTCACGTCCATGCATTTTTTCATGCAAGCTCTTGTGTTCCTATGGCTTCTTATGTCTCTACGGATCAATGTCTCATTTACAGATTCTAACCATTCTTTCGGTGGTCTTCCTCTGGGCATTCTGCCATTTACTTTACCTTTATACACTTGTTTTGTCAGTCGTTCATCTTTCATTCTTTCAAGATGTCCGAACCATCTTAACTGATTTCTTTCCCATGTGTCAACTATTGTCTCTTTTGCACCACATTCTTTGAGGATTGTCTCGTTTCGGACTTTGTCCATTAGTGTTTTCCCGCATATTATGCGCAGAGGTTTCATGCCGATCGCGTTAATTTTACTCCTGTCCTTTTCTTGACAGGTCCATGTCTCGCTACCGTATAGTACAGTCGGTACGAATATAGAATTGTGTATGGCCATTTTAGCTTTTTTTGATATGTTTTTATTTGTTAGGATGGACCCTGCTCTACCGATAACCTGTTTACCCTTATTTATGCGCCTATCTAACTCCCCATCTATTTTTCCGTCGCTAGTGAATAGACTACCTAGATATACGTACTTGTCAACTTGTTCTAATCTCTCATCATTTAGGACAATGTTGCACATTGTTTTCTCACTCTTTCCCTCAAACACCATGATTTTTGTTTTATTTACGTTAATTTTGAGTCCCATGTCCTTCATGCTTGTATGAAGTTTATTCAACATCCTTTGCAAGTCCTCGACTGATTCTGCCATAACAATCTTGTCATCTGCGAAAGCTAACCCACGTACCTTAACTGTTTGGAGATCTACACCTTCTTCGTCGAAGAGTGCAGTTCTTAGACACTTATCCATGAATATGATAAATAGCCATGAGGACATAACGCATCCTTGTTTCACGCCTTGCGTAATATCGAACCAGTCACTCAGTTTCCCGTTTACCCTTACGCTCGCTTTACTACCTGCATATATTGTTTTTATTGCTTGCAGGAGCCCTCCATTTACTGACTTGAAGAACTTCCCAAAGTTTACTTCTATTTACCGTGTCAAATGCTTTTTCTAGGTCAATAAATGCACAGAAAACTTTCTTTCCTACTCTCAAGCTTTTTTCTGTGATCTGTCTTAGGCTAAATATCTGATCTGTACATGATCTTCCTGGCATAAATCCACTTTGGACTTCCCATATTTTTTCTTCTGTGATTTCCATTACCCTACGAATAAGTATTTTTGAGTATATTTTACTTACGGTACTTAGTAGGCTGATACCTCTGTAATTACTGCAGTTGTTTTTATCTCCCTTTCTTTTGTATATTGGTACGATAATCGCTTTTTTCCAATCGTCTGGGACTTTCCCCGTCTCGATACATACATTTATTAATTCGCACAACCTGTGAGGTATGTACTCGCCACCGTATTTGAGCATTTCAGCACTAATACTGTCTATGCCAGCAGCCTTACCGTTTTTCAAGTTCTTAATTATGTCTCGGACCTCAGTGACACAGACTTTTTCAATTGGGTTTTCTAATGCATTATGTTCTATGTCGCAGTTTTGTTGTCCTATATCTTCACCTCCTAATAGTTCTTTAAAAGAGTCTTTTAAAGCGTCTACTATCCCGTCTATATCATATAGCATTTCACCTTTGCTGTTTCTCATGCTAGCAAACTCTGTACTTTTACTTTCCTTCAACTGTTCATATAGTAGTTTCATTATTCCTCCAAAGCCGTTTTGTATTTTGTTCTCTTCTTCTGTTCTGATTTTTTCTTTACTCTCCTTGACTAGTCGTTTCATTTTCCTCTTTTTGTCTTTGTAATCATTTTTGAGTCTATTTCTCTCCTCATCGCTAAGACCTGTCATGTTTAATGTTCTCTTGTGCGCTTTTTTCTTTTCTCGCTGGGCTGCTTGAATTTCATCATTCCACCATGCATCACCAGACTTTCTTCCTACCACTGCCGTACCACACACTTCAATTGCAGTTTTAACAATGATATCCCGTAATAAAGCCCACGCGCCCTCTATATCTTTATTGCTCGTAAGCGCTTCCCAAGTTGCCCTATCTATGCGTTCGCTTAACTTATTTTGAAACTCTATTCGCACTTCCGGTTTCTGTAAATTTTCAATCTTTATTCGAGTTTGTTTCGTTTTTTCTGTTCTCTTTCTTTTCCATCCCCGGCCTAAGTTTGTTTTAGAGATTAAAAGATAATGATCAGTATTGCATTCGGAACCCCTCATGACTCTTGTATCTTTGACTAGTTCTCTTAGTCTTTCATCCGCAATAACGAAGTCAATTACACTGCGGTTATTTCCTTTACACCAAGTGTACGTGGAGAATAATATACCAGAATTCAGTTACAAAATACATTGAACTAATAAAGTAATAAAACATTGTTTAACGTTTACAGGAATATTGTGTTCTTATCAGATTCGGGCTCTTAGTTGAAATGGAAAAACTTTGCATAACATGAAATATTCCATTTGCTCAGAGCTACAACTTTTGTCTGCATATTTCTACCAAAAACTGCATCAATAGTAAAGGAGAACGAAATTGATAAATTTGCACAAATGAATCTTGTTCACATACTCTACATAAAATGTCGAGAACATTTGTTTCAATGAAAATAACCAACGAATCTCATTGATAATGAATTTGAAAAATTAACATTCTGAAGATGTAGGAAATTGATGTTTTATCAAAACTGCGTTTCTTTTCTTGAGCAATGCTGCACTACTATGATGCACTACTGTATTGAAAAATTATTAATCGCGATTGCCTAAAGTCGAAAGTTTGACACCAATATGGTTTCTTAATTTATAAAAACAAAAATTTTCATAAATTTAAGAAACCGGAATATCCATGTCATAAGGTGTAAAGCTGTTTCAAATAAAAATACAATTCTTCATTTTAGTTATGTTTTGTCAATGAGTGAAGTAATCTGCTGGTATCGATAGACACAGCTTATATTATTTTTTTCCGTGTAGATACAGTCCTTGGAATTATTTGTTCATTTAAACGAGATCACTGAGGAAACTCCCTGATAAATGGAATGCCTCGAAAGAAAATTCCAGTCAGATTTTAGTTAAAAATCATGAAAAAGTTGTCTTTATGGGTAAGTATGTACATAGCGCATTTCAGTTAAAATTCGTTTGAGCCAATTGTAAAAATATACTAAAATTTTTACCAAAAAGGTAATTTCTTCCTCGTCGTTTCAAAATTGGATCGGTCTTGCAAAGTGATCGCCATCTTTGAGAGACTTGAGCAGCTTTTATGAGCGATTCGCTATCTAGATATCGAAAAACCAACTGACCAATTTCTGAAGGAAGCTGACCGACAATGTCGATTTTAACATTCCCAAAACCAAATACAAGAATTAGTTTCTTGATTGGATTCATCTTTGATCTACCTAAACGAACGCCAACTGCTCTTCTTCTTGATGCCTCTAATGGTTTGTAATTAGAGAAATTTCCACTGTGACAAGGTCCGACAATGTTCCAAGAAGATGGCTTTCATTTAATACCTACATAGTTTGCCAGAGGGCGCCTTATCTGTTTCGTTAACCAGCCAATGAAAGTGAAGTTTAGAATTTTAGTTTTCATTTCCGTTGGCTGCTTGCTTTAAGCTGAAAATCGCCCCGTTACTGATTCAAATAGCAACGATTTTTTCTCAGTGATTAGAATAATAGCGGTTTTAATATAAATTCGTAGTTTTCTACTACTGCTTTTAGAAATGAAATTGTAATCACATTACTACAAACATAAAAGGGATGATTTTCCAGAAAACTTCCTTGACTTTTCTAAATTCCTAATACCAGCCAGGACGTTAATCCCCTTATACAAGTATGTTGCAGTAAGGTGATAAATAAAACTGAAATTCCCTGACCGCCCTTTTCAGTTGTTGGGACTGATGTGGGGCTGACCCATGAAATCATAAATCAAGCCGAAACTGACTCAGAGTAGTGCAAATCTGAAATGTACTGTTCATCATAGCCACACTCCAAAGTCTGTATTTTTCAACCGATTTTGATGTTTCTTTTTTTAGAAAATATCACTGTTGAATTTTTAAGAGAATTATGGTTTGCGAATTCTAAATTTCTGTTCAGTGTAATAATTGAAGCGGGGGAAGCTAAATGGTGCTAAGTCCACTTTTTGACGAAATTGATTTTTCTTCTAAAATCAAATATAATAATAATATAATATAAATAAATATATATAATAAATATAATAATAACATAAAAATAAAAGTTAAAATCGCTTTTTTGCACCAAATGAATGAAGTATACTAAAACATTGTATTTTTTTAAGAATCCGACGGTTATTATAGAATTTTAATAAGAATTCACAGTTAGAGATAATATCTGTGATTGTTAATTAATTTCATAAATACATTTTTCAATTTTGATAATAATGTTATTGTTTGTGGCTTTTTGGAACATCTGAATCTTGCTCATTTACTTCTTGATAAGGCCCCAAAGCCACAAGACCAAACAATATCAGTAATAATATTATTGTTATAAAAATTAACAAATGTTTTACTAGTACAATAAATATTCGCTTTTTGCGTTAAATAGTGTAATTTGTTTATAAAATGAAAAAATGTATTTAAATAATGTCCTTAAAGATTTATGTACTATTATGCCTCTAGGAAGGTTTTTTTCACTCCATATTATTAGATTGATCAGATTTAGCACCGTGTAGCATTCCCCGCTTCGATTGTATATAAACAAATAATGTGACAAGTTGACTTTTTCAGAAATATAAATTTTCATCTTGAGGAAAAATGTTGAAATAAATTCACTATTTGGCTAGAATTATAGCAACTGCATTCATACAACATATATATAATTCTAACAAATTCTCAATTGTTGTGCGTTTCTCATAAGAGGGATGATTTTTCCAAAAGACTTGCTTTAATTTTCTAAATTCCTAATACTAGCCAAGATGTTAATCCTATTATAAAGTTCCTTACAATAAAGGTGATAATGAGACTCTAAAATTCATCGATCACTCAAACTTGACAACCATAAAATCATAAATCAAAACGAAACCCAAGGTTCGAGAGTCCAGCCAAGATCAAAAGAATATTCCATGGTGGTCGAATTATATTGTGGAAGAAAATCAGAAAAATATTGCTATGATTAATAAATATAACATACAATAATTTAAGAAAAAACATAATTCAAAAGTAAAAATTTGTTTCTACAGATTTGCAAAAATGTTTCATAGAACTCAAATTAAAATCATGCGATTTTCCCTTGATCCTGGCTGGACGCCAGGGCCAAAAATTTTTTGAAAAATTCTCGTTTGCTTTTTCGTAATTTATTTTTTAGTGTAATAATATATAAAGAAATGAAATGATAAATTGGCCATTTTAGCAATATGAATTTTTATCTTTAAAAAAACATGCTCAAATTAACTCACTATTTGACTAGAATATTGCAACTGCATTCATACGACATGAATAATTCTGTTAATACTTGACTTCATAATTGTAAACAATTTTTCTCAACAAATTCTCAATTTTTGTTCTTTTCTTATAGTAAGGATGGCTTTTGCCAGAAGGCTTCCTTCAATTTTCTAAATTCCTAATACCAGTCCAGATTTTAATCCCATTATAAAGTTAGTTCCAGTAACGTTAATAATAAGACCATAGAATTCATTGACCGCTCTAACTCGACCCCCATAAAATCATAAATCAAAACGAACTAAAGGTTTCAGACTTGCAGCGTCCGAGCAAGATCAAGAGAATATTCTATGGAAACGAACTAAATTGTAAAAGAAATTCAGAAAAACATTGCTTTAAATAATAAATTGAACAAATGATCACACAATAAAAAAACATAACTCAAAATATGAAATTTGTTTCTACAGCTTCACAGAAATGTTTCATAACTTTACCGAAGAAAAACTGGGCTCATTTTGAGTCGGATATTGACCCGAAATTGAGACACAACATTTTTCAAGTCAGAAAGGACTTAAATTGAGTCGTTAAACAAAACAAAAAATTACTATAGTTTCTCCGGCAGCGAAAAGTAAAAGACGCAGCAAAAGTAAGCCTAGCTTTTTAATGTGTTTGATAATTGAAACCATGATATCTTCACTCGCTCCTGGCTAGTCTTTATCATTATAAACCACTTTTATCAACAAACTCCCAATGGTCCTGCTTTTCTCATAGTAGGTATGATTTTTTCAGAATAATTCTGCCAATTTTCTGAATTCCTAATACCAGTCCAGATTTTAATCCCATTATAAAGTTAGTTCCAGTAAAGTTAATAATAAGACCTTTAAATTCATTGGCCGCTCTAACTCGACCCCCATAAAATCATAAATCAAAACGAACCAAAGGTTTCAGACTTGCAGCGTCCAAGTAAGATCAAGAGAATATTCTATGACTATGTCTATGACTCTATGGTACACGAATTAAATTGTCAAAGAAAGTCAGAAAACTATTGCTATGAATAATTTATCGAATAAATGATCATACAACAATTAAAAAAACACATAACTCAAAAGCCGAAATTGTTTCTTCAGCCTCAGAGAAATGTTTCATAACTTTACAGAAAAAAGCTAGGCTCATTTTAAGTCGGATATTGGCCAAAAATTGAGACGCAGTATTTTCTAGTCAGAAACATTGAGTTCTTCAACAAAAGCAAATTATATTTGCCCCAGCAGTGACTGAAGTATGAAATAAAAAAATAAGACGCAGCAAAAGTAAACCTAGCTTTTTTATGTGTTTGATAATTGAAACCATGATATCTTCACTCGGTCCTGGTTAGACTTCATTATTTTAAACATTTTTTATCAACAAATTCTCAAGTGTTGTGCTTTTCTCATAGAAGGGATAATTTTTCCAGAAGACTTCCGTTAATTTTCTGAATTCCTAATACCAACCCAGATTTTAATCCCATCACAAAGTTAGTTCCAGCAAAGTTAATAATGAGACTTTAAAATTCATTGACCGCTCTAACTCGACCCACATAGTCATAAATCAAAATAAACCAAAGGCTTCAGACTTCCAGCGTCCAGGCAAGATCAAGACTATCAAGAGAATATTTGATGGTACACGAATTAAATTCTCCAAGAAACTCAGAAAAATATTGTTATAAATAATAACATGAACAAATGATCGTACAACAATTAAAAAAACAGATAACTCAAAAGCCGAAATTGTTCCTTCAGCCTCAGAGGAATGATTCATAACTTTACAGAAAAAAGCTGGGCTCATTTTAAGTCGGATATTGGGAAAAAATTGAGACGCAGTATTTCCTAGTCAGAAATATTGAGTTCTTAAACAAAAGCAAATTATATTTCCCCCAGCAGCGACTGAAGTATGACATAAAAAAATAAGACGCAGCAAAAGAAAGCCTAGCTTTTTTATGTGTTTGATAATTAAAACCATGAAATCTTCTCTCGGTCCTGGCTAGACTTTATTAATATACAAAACTTTTATCAACAAATTCTCAAGTGTTGTGCTTTTCCAATAGTAGGGGTGATTTTGCAGACGACTTACGTCAATTTTCTGAATTCCTAATACCAACCAAAATGTTAATCCCATTATAAAGTTAGTTCCAGGAAAGTTAATAATAAGACTTTGAAATGCATCGATCATTCTGACTTGACCCTCCTAAAATCATAAATCAAAACGAAACCAAAGGATCCAGCGTCTGACCAAGAAGAGAGAATATTTCAATTTACAGTGCACCAGAATTGAGCCAACGGTCAGTGTTTGGACCTGCTTTATTTTTCACTTGTGAGCCAAATCTGACTTCTCTTTCCTACTCACCTATGTGGGTTAGGGTGGTCCGAAAATGCATTGGATTTTTTTTAATTTTTATGCATATCGTCCGGAAATGTGTTCGAATCCACAAAAAAGAAAATTTGTCTTTTTTTTAGACAAACTGATATTTAGAGATTCCGCAAGCCCCATGAAGTTTATTTCCCATAAGAAGACAATTCGTTTTTGTACATATCATTCAGAATTGTTAATATTAGGTGAATCGAGTTGAAACTCAAAATTTAATTTCACAATTAGCCATGGAATACGAATCAAAACTTATTTGAAAGTACATTTTTTAAACCAACATAAACTTTAAAAAACCAAATTTTGCAATAAAATTGCACTTTTTGAATATCACCTCCATAAGTCAGTTTCATAGGGTCTCAAAAAATCCCATAAGTGAAAAATTGGTTCTAAACAAATTATTATCGTTTTTAGAAGTTTTCTCTTAGAATAGAGTTGGAATATGAAAAAGTTTCAGTTTTTTCGAATTTTTCAACTTATTCTCAACTGTTGAATTAGAGCAAGGTAATAATTGACTAAAGTTACCAAAAATAATTGTTTACACAATTGAGTATTAGTTTGATTGATATTTAGTCTTCGAATATAATGCTAGAAAGTTGCGCTTTTTTCTGAAATATGCAACATTTTGTCCATTTTTACTGAGAGAAAGGTAATAAATTATACAATTTAACAAACATAATCATTTAAGCAAATTATTATTGTTTAGTTTTTGTTGATAATTATCTTTTGTAATTGAAAATTTTTTTATTTGTATTTTTTGGCAGAATACTAATCTCCTTGTTTTGAAATTTCCTCTTTTTCATTAAAAAAATGTAACATCTTGGTTGAAATTTCATATTTTCGGGTTGAAAATTAAACTGTTTTATAGAAAGTTCGCCTTTTCGCTTGAAAGTTCAACAATTTCGGTGAACTTTTTTTCTTTCTTGACTGAAAAGTCATTATTCCTTAAAAATGTGTCTTTTTTTATTGAAAATTCAAGTTTTTTATTTTTTTTTGAAAATTGATTGTTTTTAGTTGAAAATTCGACAAATTGTTTGAAAATTCATGTATTTTGTTGAAATTTCATCTTTTTGGTTTTAAAATTTATCTCTTTTTGTATACATTTTTTTCGGGGTTGGAATGTTACCCATTAAATTTTTTTTGTGAATTTATATTTTTTTATTACTATTTTATATAGGAATGAACCTAGATGTATGTATAGGTTGAAAATTTAACTATTTGGTTAAGAATTCAAATATTTTGTTGAATATTCAAATTAGAACTACTTAAAAAAATAGTTTTTTTAGAAGTACATTTTCTGTAGGTTGAGAATTCAACTATTTTCTTGAAAATTAAATTACTTTGTTGAAAGTCAAATTTTGAACGTTTTTGTTGAAAATTCGTCCTTTTGGATTTCGTATCTAGAAAGACAAGAAGCTGTCGGTTGCGCCCGAATTATATTGTCAAAGAAAATCAGAAATAATATTAGGTTGCTGCAGATGAAACGGCCGTTTTTGATTTCATTATGGCTGATATTTCATTCCAAAAATTAGTTTATTTTTAATAAAAAACTGTTAAATTCATTTTGAAAAATTTGCAATAAAATAATAGAATCCTCAATCAAAAAAAAAAAGTAATTTTTAACCAGTATCATAACATATCTCAAATGAAAAACAGCCTTCGAAACGGTCATTTTATCTGCAGCAACCTCATAAATTGCATATACAATAATTTTAAAAAAATCATAACTTAGGCAATTTTCAAGAGAATTGTGGTTTGCTTTTTCTTATTTCTTTTTCAGCGTAATGATATAGAAACAAATAAAACGACAAATTGTTCATTTCAGCATAATGAAGTATTGAAATAAACTCACCATATGACTACAATTATTTCAATTGAATTCATACAACATAAATAATTCTGTCAATAATCAACTTTATAATTATGAACAATTATTCTCAACAAATTCTCTATTTTTGTGCTTTTCTCGTAGTAGGGATGATTTTACAGACGACTTCCGTCATTTTTCTGAATTCCTAATACCATGCAAAATGTTAATCCCATTATAAAGTTAGTTCCAGGAAAGTTAATAATAAGAATTTAAAATGTATAGACCGCTCTGACTTGACCCTTATAAAATCATAAATCAAAACGAAACGGATGGTTCCAGCGCAGCGTCCGGCCAAGATTAAGAGAATATTTGATGGTAGAAGAATTCTATTGTCAAAGAAATTGAGAAAAATATTGCCAGAAATAATGAATTGCATACGCCGAGGATGATTGTGTGCATTTGATGGGTAGGGTCGACTGTCGAAAAACCGGCCAGTTGTTTTTTGCAGTTTTCCTCTCCCCTGGCCAAACGTCCAGGCAACTGCGAGTACTTCTAATGAAGTCGGATGCAGCCGGGGATTATCACTGTTTGTGATTAAATTCATACGTTAAATTTTCACACATTAAATTCATACATTCATTTATCTGGCGGTATATGTGCTCATGCTAAATGACTTAAATGATAGTTTTTTAACCACAATACTACGGGACTTAAATGGACCAGCCTTATAAGACAATAATAATAATAAGAGTAATAAATCGAATATACAATAATTAAAATATATATATAACTCAAGCAATTTTTAAGAGAATTATGTTTTGCAATTTCCTGATTTATTTTTGACTGTATGTAATAATATAGAAAAAAATAAAGTGAAAAATTGTCAATCGCAGTGACATGACTTTGTATATCTGAAGAAAACATGTTGAAATAAACTCACCATGACTAGAATTATTGCAACTGAATTCATACAACACAAATAATTCTGTTGATATTTACCTTCATTATTGTAAGCAATTTGTGTAGCAAATTCTTCATTGCTGTGCTTTTCTCATAGTAGGGATGATTTGTCCAGAAAAACTCCTTCAATTTCCTAAATGCCTAATACTAGTGAAGATGTTAATCCCATTATAAAGTTAGTTGCAACAAAGATGGATAATACGATTCTAAAATTCATTGACCACTCTGACTTGACCCTCATAAAATCGTAAATCAAAATGAAACCAAAGTTTCCAGCGTCTGGCCAACATCAAGAGAATAATCAGCTTTGACGGCTTTGCAAAAATTTCCTGAATCAATGCCATGGGATCTTTTCTATATTTTTTCTCTAATATTGCCAGAATTCAATGAAAAATACTAAAAAAAAATTCAAGAGCCAAAATTTATTTTTAAAGCTTTGCAGAAATTTTCGAAATTAAAACCATGGGATCTTCTCTTGGTCATGTTAGACGCCAGGGCCATCAAATGTTTAAGAAAATTGTGTTTTGCAATTTCTTAATTTCTTGTTCAGTCTAATAACTAATAATTACTATACAAACCAATAAACTAAACCACTTTTGAGGCCGGGAGAATTTTTTTTCCTACAAATGTAATTTTTGATTTTTTCTCGTAAACCATGGAAAATATCGCAAAGGAAAAAGATATATTTTTCGTAGAACTTGTTTAGACGTGCAAAACTTATATCTCAACATTTTTTCGTATCTGTCATTGTTTCCAAGAAAAAGTAGAAAATTCGATTGTAAGAAAAAAGAATTCTCCTGTTTACAAAAGTTATTTAGCAAACATCAAACTTACAAGGTATCTTCATTATCAAAGTACAAGTTCAAAAAAAATGAAAATGACAAAAAATTTAAAGGTGGGTTTTTCGAGAAAAACTATTTTTAATTTTTTCAGAAAAACCGCTGTCATTTTGTTGCTGCATAACTGCATAACTTTTTAGAAAAATTTTTGTTTGCAAATCGGAAAAATACGTATGGCCTCATTTCTTCTAAATAACAACATATTTCCGAGCATAGTTCGTCTCCGAGAGATTCTGCGATTTCAAGTGTAGAACCCTGCCTAATTTTAAATGGATTTGGTCTACAGAATTTTACATTTTTTTAATTTGGGTGCTTGACATCATAAAAACACTTTTAATTCTACGTAAATTATTGTAGAGAATAACAAATCCTTACAAGAAAATAGAAGATTTCGCCAAAGTTGAGATATTCGGAAACAGTACTTAAAATTATGTTGTAAATACTGGTAGTTTATAGTACAAATTTACAAATTTGAACGAAAAAATATACATTCTTACAAGCAAAAAGCAATACTTTTAGAATCCGCTTCTACAAGAAACTATACAATTTTTAAAAGATATTAAGCTTTTACCCAGAACTTTTGCTTTAATAATAAATCACAGATCAAGCAGCAATTTCAATAATGGAGCATTTTTTCAATTAAAATTTTACCAATAGATGAGTGCTTCAATTTGCAATTGAGTTTTTATAACTTTAAATGAAAAAAATGTTATCTTCAAGAGTATGAATCTTTTAACAGCAATAAACGTGTTCAGTTCTTTTTCAACTGTTCATTTTTTATTTGCAGTAAATAATTTGTTATATTTCGGCCTGGCATGACAAATAATGAGAATATTGCAATAGCATAATTTTAAATGACATATATAGTGTCATACATAGATGCTTTTTTGTAATAGCTATCATACATCCTAATTCAAAATTAACTCATTGCAATATTGCAAAAACTGTAAATTCCTGTAGATTCTTATACACGGAGAGAAAACTCGGGGAATTTCAGGAACTACAAATAAATGCAATGAATTTCATTGCATTTATTTGTAGATTCCTGTAAAAATGGTTTTAGTATTTTGTACTTTTTTTTTAATTTTCCACTAGGGGTCCTCAAGAGTTTCTTAAATTTTCTGAATTCCTAATACTAGCCATGACGTTAATCCCATTATGAAGTCAGTTGCAATAAAGGTGATTATAAGACTCTAAAATTCATTGACGCTCTAACTTGACCCTCATAAAATCATAAATCAAAATGAAACCAAAGTTTCAAGCGTTTGGCCAAGATCAAGAGAATATTGGATGGTAGACGACTTACATTGTCAACAAAAGTCAGAAAAATATTGCTAGAAATAATAAATTGAATATAGAATATTTTGAAAAAGACCATAACTCGAAAGCCGCAAATTATTTTTTCAGCTTTGCAGAAATGTTTCATAACTTTGATAATTAAATTTCAAACCATGGGATCTTCTCTTGGTCCTGGCGGAATTGGCTAAAAGCCAATCATTTTTTAAGAGAATTGTGGTTTGCGCTTTCCTAATTTATTTTTCAGTGTTATAATAGATACAAACATAAAGTGACAACATACATAATTCTGCTAATATTTTACTTCATTATTATAAGCAAATTCTCCATTTTTATGCTTTTCTCATTAGAGGGATGATTTTTCCAGAAAAATTCCTTTAATTTTCTGAATTCCTAATACTGGCCAAGATGTTAATCCTATTATAAAGTTGGTTCCAGGAAAGTTAATAATATGACTTCCAAATTGATGGACCACTCTGACTCTCGCTCTGACTTGACCCCCATAAAATCATAAATCAAAACGAAACCAGTGTTTCCAGCGTCCGGCCAAAGTCAAGAGAAAATTCCCTGGTATACGAAATTGTCAAAGAAAATCAAAAAAATATTGCTAGAAATAATAAATTGAACATAAAATAATTTAAACAAACCATTACTCAAAAACTGAAATTAGTTTCTACAGCTTTGCAGAAATGTTTGTGACCGCTTAATTTATTTTTATTGTCAGTGTAATAATATAATAATCAAATAAGGTGACAAAATGTACTATTTAGGTTTAAGCAATATGAATTTTTATCTTCAGAAAAAATTATGCAGTAAATTTAACTTAATTCTCATAAATAATTTTTATCAGGAAATTCTCAACTGTGTTATTTTCTCACAGAAGAAATATTTTTCCGACTTTTATTGCTAAAAATTCATCATTAGATTCATGTTTAGTAATAAAAAATTGGCATCAGTTGACAATTATAATTGTTATCAACATTTTCATAAGCAAATTGATTTGCTTTTCTCATAGCTAGATAGAATTTTCTGGCCATAAATGATTGCAATGTTGTCCTTTGATTACAGAAAAAAACTTTTCCTTCAATGATTGTTCGAATTAATTTAGTTGTGAAATAATTCATAAAATGCATTCCCCTGATGAGGAGAACTGTAACTATGTTCTCGAAACGTTGGGATTTAACTTCGAATAAATTTGTCCAACTGAGTTGAACAACGTTTTACTTATTTTATTATTTCCAATTATTGGTTTCTCGGATGTGAACGAACCTCGAAACGAACTTTCAGATAAACAATTCAATTTTATATATAACAATTTTATTATATCCACTAAGAATAGACTGTAGCGTATATTTAGTAAAAAAAAAGTTTAACTGATGTCTGTGACATTAATGTCATTACTGACAATCGTGACAACTTATATCTGAAATTTTCTAATTGTATCATGAAAACAAATCTAATTTCATCAAAAATTGAACTAATTTTTATCAAGTTTATCTGCTAAAATATTTGGAATATGTCTTAATTGTTAATCAATGTTTTTAGTTAGGCGTCACAATGAAGTTAATACCAACAATATTTATAAATATTATATAGGAAGAAACGTTATTCCTATGAGATAATGTCCGGCTAAAAACGGCTTTTCTGTTGTTTTTCTTAATAATGAACATAAGCCTTTGTTTATAAAATTGTTCACAAAATTCATCCAAATTAATTTCAATCCATTTTTTGGTTTATTAACAAAATTCAGTCAATTTTAAGAATGATTGATAAAAAAAAAATTGCAACTAGAAAACTGTCGATGAGGACATTTATATATACAAATTTTAATCAACAATACAAATTATACATTTTTGATAGTTCTGCAAATTTTTAAATGCATTTAAAGACAATTGCAATCAGCTCTTGTAAAAAAAATCAATCTATAAGAAAATCACAAGAATTGAAAATTTGATTATAAAAATCTTTGTAACAATAATAATTATTTTCAACTTTTTGTAAATATTAATAGAGTTATTTATTTTATACGAATGTAGTTGCAATAATTCTGACCCATAATGGCTTTACTTCAGTATTTTTTTTTTTATAATAAAAATTCATATTATTGAAATGGCAAATTTCGTCCCTTTCTTGTTTAATATATTATTGCACTGAAAAAGAAATGCAATACTGTGGAAACAAATTTCAGGTTTCCAGTTATGGTTTTTTTCAAATAAGGATTATATGTTCAATTTATTATTCATAGCCATATTTGTTTGATTTTCTCTGACTTTTCATTCTTGATCTTGGCCGGACGCTGGAACCTTATGTTTCGTTTTGATTTATGATCTGATGGGGGTCAAACAGTGAGGGCGGTCAAGTGAGAGCTGTTGAAAAATTTATAGTCTTATTGTCACCTTTACTACAACTAACTTAATAATGGGATTAACATCTTCGCTAGTATTCGGGATTCAGAAAATTTAAGAAAGTCTTCTAGTAAAATGATCTCTACTATGTGAAAGACGCAAAAATGGAGAATTTTTTGAGGAAAATTGTTTATAATAATGGAGTTAAATATGATTATAATTAGTCATGTTGTATGGATACAGTTGTAATAATTTCAGCTGAATAGTGATTTTTTTTCAGCATTTTAAAACAAATAAAAATTCATATAGTTGAAATCGCGAAATCGTCACTTTATATTTTTTTATATTATTGCACGGCAATATAAATTGAGAAAACGCTAACCACAAATTTCTTTAAAAAGTTCTTGGCATTCTAGTCCAGCCAGGACCAAGAGGAGTTTCTATGATTTTAATGATTAAAGTTATGAAACATTTCTGCAAAGCTGTAGAAATAAATGACGGCTTTCAAGATAGTTTTTTTTTTAAATAATCGTATGTTCAATTTATTATTTATAGTGATATTTTTCTGATTTTCATCGGCAATTTAATTTTTCCACCATGGAATATTCTCTTAATATTGGCCGGAGCCGGACGCTGGAACCTTTGGTATCGTCTTGATTTATGATTTTATGAGGGTCAAGTCAGAGCTCTGGATGCATTTTAAAGTCTTATTGTTAACTTTCCTGGAACTAACTTTATAATGGGATTAACATTTTGGTTGGTATTAGGAATTCAGAAAATTGACGAAAGTCGTCTGAAAAAAATCATCCCTATTATGATAAAAGCACATCACTTGAGAATTTGTTGATAAAAGTTTTGTATAATAATGAAGTCTATAGCCAGGACCGAGAGAAGATTTCATAGTTTTATAAGAAGAAAATTAGAAACACAATATCGTCAAGTCAATCTGTGCAAAAATTCTATTCTTGAACAAAAAGACTCAGAAACATTATGCAACCAAAAATCAGTTATTTTGAAAAAACATATTCGAAAAGCTCAATATATGAAAAAGAATATGCATAGAAAGGCCTCAAAATATGTTTTCAAACAACGTTTTAATCGGCTCATTAGAAGTTTTAATTATCAAACACATAAAAAAGGTTCCTTATGAAAAGTGGCTTATAATGCACTGTGTAGAGCATACTTCAATTTTCTTTCGTTCAACAAATCAGTGTAACTCCTTTCTGGCTGAAAACTCAATTTTGGGTCAATATTCGACTCAAAATAAGACCAGCCCTTTTCTGCGAAGTAATGAAACATTTCTGCAAAGCTGTAGAAACAAATTTCAGCTTTTGAGTTATGTTTTAAAAAAATATTTTATGATCATTCGTTTAATTTATTATTTATAGCAATATTTTTTTAAATTTCTTTGACAATTTAATTTGTATACCATCGTATACTCTCTTGATCTTGTCCGACCGCTGGAAGTCTTGCACCTTTTGGTTTCGTTTTGATTTATGATTTTATGGAGGTCGAGTTAGACTAGTAGTTAGAGCGATCAATGAATTTGAAAGTCTTATTATTAACTTTACTGCGACTAACTTTATAATGGGATTAACGTCTTGGCCAGTATTCGGAATTTAGAAAATTAAAGGAAGTATTTTGGAAAAATCATCCCTACTATGAGAAAGGCACAAAAATTGAGAATTTTTGGATAAAAATTGTTTGCAATAATGCAGCTAAATATGATCAGAATTATTTATTTTGTATGAATGCAGTTGTAACAATTTCAGATAAATAGTGAGTTTATCTTAGCATTTTAAAACAAATAGAAATTCATATTGCTGAAATCGCGAATTTAGGCAAAGCTGTAAAATCAAATTTCGGCTTTTAAGTTAGGTTTTTTTTTTTTAATTGATTATATGTTGAATTTATTCTTTATATCGATGTACTTCTAATTTTCATCAGCATTTTAATTCGTCCACTATGGAAAAGTCTCTAATTATTGGCCGCAAGCTGGAACCTTTGGTTTCGTTTTGATTTATGATTTTATGAGGGTCAAGTCAGAGCGCTGGATGCATTTTAATGGGCGCTGGTCAGTTGCGCCAATTGCCCTGCCGCTAATCCCTAGATCGAAAAAGGTTCTCTAATCCTACCGGTCAGTTGCGCCAAGTCTATACCTGTCCAAAAATTAAATAATCTCAACTTCATCTTTTGAAATGTGCCTGAGAACTGGTGTAATAAATAATATGTATAACAGATCACTGGATCCTAATGAGAAAAGGGCGGAAAACTGTAGAATATTCAGATGTAATGCTTTCAGTTTAAACCCAGGACGCACAGTCAGTGGTCAAGTCGGATTTTTGTAAATAAATGAAGCTGGGCGTTACAATTTTTAAACCGATTTCAAAGTTCTTTTTTGATTGATTCTGTACTAAATTTGAAATAACTTTATGGTAGCCGGATTTTGAAAAAGAATTTTATTTATTTTTATTTAACAAAGTGACAAAAAAGGTATTGTCGAAAATCAAAGTCTCTTATTTTGTTTAATCTGCTTGCAATTGCTCCAGCATGTTCAAAATGCTAAATTTAATAATAATGTTGAAAAATAGTAATATGTCGTAATTAAATATTACTTTGACATACGTTTTAACGAACATTTTACGGAATGAAATATCTGGGTCCTGTGAATCCTCAAGAAGGCTTTTTTTCTCGTCAAATTGTTTTTAACCAATTGTCAATTTTTTATATTTGCTCACGAATATAAGTGAGCATTCCTAAAAAAATTTTACACTGATTTTAAATGGCAGAAATAATTAAATTATTGATTAGGATAACAATAGTGGATCTCTATCGAATTGTCAGCAAAAATATTACAAATTTCTTATTACCAGATGATTACGTTGAAAGAACCTTGTTTAAATGCTCAAAATAGCCAAATAATCCGTTTTTTAATTGATATAGTTTGAAAAGTAATTAATTTGTATTAAATAAATATAAACTTGGCAAAAATTAAAATTTTCAAGATTCCAATGCAGCAGTCTGAGATTTTGTAATGATTTTGAATATTTATAAAGTGACTTTTGTCTGTAATCCAATTTTCAGTCACGTACAAGCATTATAAAAATAAATGGAAGTGTATTTCTCATCTTTATAAACAAATACAAAGTTTAAGCAAATTTTTAAAGTTTGAGGTAATTTTTTTAGAAATTTGTATATTGTATATTGAGAGTACTATATTGTCATTTCATTACAAAGGTTATTACTAAAAACAAATTCGCAGTGTATACCAATTGAAAGTTGTTACTTGTGTGAAATAGTATGCATATGTTAATGCATTGGAAAATTAAAAAATTTAATTTTTGCAAAGGTTATACTAAAATAAAATGATAATGTAAAATATTGATCAACTTTTTATGAAAATCGGCTATCACAGATCTCTTAAGAATTAATTTGGCTTTTGTTCAAAAGAACTCTACAATCGGTTCAAAATATAAGCCGGAATATTATTTTGAACATTTTTTTATGTGCTCCGCGCAGCGGCATTAAATAAAAAATGAGTTTCAAGATAACTTGTAGAAGGCATTCTTTACCGATTTGGGATTTCCTTTTCAAACAAAATTAAGCATTCGGTTTCTAGGAGATTTAGGTGGCCCGATTTTTTAGGGTTTGTTTGTTTAAACATTTATATTAATGCGAACAGCGAAAAAAGTCGATTTTTTCGTTTTTATTTTATTTCGTGGAGATTTTTTTCCTATGTTAAGCATTGCTGGACTGGATGCGCACGGATGTTTGAGAGCGAAAAGAAATTATTTAGCAAAGTTCATTTTTATAAATAAATTAAATTAACAAACAATACACATTATGAATTTTTCGTTGCCATAGTACATTTTTGCGTTTGAACTACTTGCTTTTATCGACAAAATGATACTCGATCATAAAAATTTGTGTTCCGATATTTTTTATTGAATTTATAAAAAGATTATATAAATAAATATAGTGTGGACATTTGAAGGTAGAAAAAAATCGTTTTTTCTCTTAATTTTCTTCAAATGATGCCATCAGTGATGTTTAGTGGTAAAATTTGTCACTCCATATTTTTAAATAATTTTCTAACAATTTCTATAAACAAATGCCTATAGTGGTGGCGTTTAAAGGCAGAAAAAAATCGCTTTTTCCCTTAATTTGCCTGGATATATTTGGTCAGTATTGTTTCACAAAATTAATTTGATAATAAATGAATTTTATGAACAAATTCTCATTAAGGAAATAAAATTATTTATAGAACTTGTTAGAAAATCATTTTAAAATATGAGATGTCAAATTTTCATCACTAAACATCACTGATGACATTACTTAAGGAAAACGAAGAGAAAAGACGATTTTTCTTTGTCTTTAAATGTCCAAACTGAGCATTTGTTTATGTAATTTGTTTATCAAATTAATGAAAAATATCTAATGACAAATTTTCATGATAGAGTATCTTTTTTTCAATAAAAACAAATAAAAAGATCTACATATTTATAGAGACTTTATTAGGGTTTCAAGCTGAAACATACGCAAAAATCAAATCCGTGATTGAAAATTTTTTGAATTGAACACGAATACAATTACACAAAAGGAGTTTGTAATTTCGTTATGTTACGGTTTTCTTCCCGTGCCAAAATAATGTTAGCAACATTGCTTAAGGTGAAGCAGATTTGTCTGTTTTTTAAGTAGATATTGCAACTAATAGTGTGTGTAAAAGTTATATATTGTTAATATGTAGTATAAAAATAGTTTGGATGTGACCAACACAAATAAATATTTTTATGTTATTATGTATCTGTATTATTTTTCCCTCTTCCTATTAAAAATCTGTATTTCGCTCCTTAATTTAACACCTCAGTCTATCTTAAAAGAGAACCCCCATCGTTGAGCTTCTAATCCTCCTAATCCGTCCCTTGAAGAGTCTTGGCGCAACTAACCTATGGCTCACGACCTACCTGAGGGGGATTGGCGCAACCAACCTCCTCCGATTTTAATATCTTATTATTAACTTTCCTGGAACTAACTTTATAATGGGATTAACATTTTGGCTGTTATTAGGAATTCAGAAAATTGACGAAAGTCTTCTGAAAAAATCATCCCTACTATGATAAAAGCACAACAATTTTGAATTTGTTGATAAAAGTTGTTTATAATGAAAAAGTCTAGCAAGGACCGAGTGAATATATCATGGTTTGAATTATCAAACACATAAAAAAGCTAGGCTTACTTTTGCTATCTTATTTTTTTTGTCATACTTCAGTCGCTGCCGGGGAAACTATAGTCATTTTCTTTTGTTTAACAACTCAATTTAAGTCCTTAATTGGCAACGGCCATACCACGCTGGAAACACCAGTTCCCGTTAGATCACTGAAGTTAAGCAGTGTTGGGCGCGGTTAGTACTTGGATGGGTGACCGTCTGATACTACTGCGTTGCTGTTGGCGGTGGTGGGTGTGGTGAGCCCACACTTGTAGTTATTTACTACAAGAAACTATCCACCTAGAAACACTACCCGAATCGGGTAGTGTCACGCTTACCCCTTGAGGCTCGCCGAAAGGGAAATGGCTTAATGGTATATATATATGGCTTAAAAAAAGGAAAAATGCTGCGTCTCAATTTTAGGGCAATATCCGACTCAAAATGAACCCAGCCCTTTTCTGTGAAGTAATGAAACATTTCTGCAAAGCTGTAGAAACAAATTTCGTCTTTTGAGTTATGTTTTTTTTTTTAATTGTATGATCATTTGTTCAATTTGTCTTGATATTATCTTTACTGCAACTAGCTTTATGATGAGAATTGAGGATTTGTTGATAAAAATTGTTTACAGTAATGAAGCTAAATATGATTAGAATTATTTATGTTGTATGAATGCAGTTGTAATAATTTCAGATAAATAGTGAGTTTATTTCAGCATTTTTAAACAAATAAAAATTCATAGTGCTGAAATCGCGAATTCGTCACTTTATTTTTGTATGTATTATAACCTCAAATTTCTTTAAGAAGTTCTTGGTCTTTGCGTCTACCCAGGATTAAGCTGTGAAAACCTTTCAACAAACCTTTGGTTTGTTGAATTGCATAACTTATTACCTTTCTCTCAGTAAAAATGGACAAAATGTTGCATATTTCAGAAAAAACCGCAACTGTCTAGCATTATTCGAAGACAATTTCAATAAAACTAATACTAAATTGTTTAAACAATTATTTTTGGTAACTTTAGTTAATTATTACCTTACTCTAATTGAACAGTTGAGAATAAGTTGCGAAATTCGAAAAAACTGAAACTTTTTAATATTCTAACTCTATTCTAAGAGAAAATTTCTAAAAACGATAATAATTTGTTTAAACCCAATTTTTCACTTATGGGATTTTTTTGAGATCCTATGAAACTGACTTATGGAAGTGATATTTAAAAAGTGCAATTTTGTTGCACAATTTGGTTTTTTAAAGTTTATGTTGGTTTAAAAAATGTAATTTCAAATAAGTTTTGATTCGTATTCCATGGCTAATTGTGAAATTAAATGTTGAGTTTCAACTCGATTCACCTAATATTGACAATTCTGAATAAAATGTACAAAAACGAATTTTCTTCTTATGGGAAATACGTGTTAAACTTTATGGGGCTTGGGGAATCTCTAAATATCAGTTTTTCTAAAAAAAAAGACAAATTTACTTTTTTGCGAATTCGAACAAATTTCCGGACGATATACATAACATTTTTTAAAAAATCCGATGCATTTTCGGACCACCCTAACCCACATAGGTGAGTAGGAAAGAGAAGTCAGATTTGGCTCACAAGTGAAAAATAAAGCAGGTCCAAACACTGACCGTTGGCTCAATTCTGGTGCACTGTAAAATTCGTCGAATATTGAAATATCCTCTCTTCTCGGTCAGACGCTGGATCCTTTGGTTTCGTTTTGATTTATGAGGGTTAAGTCAGAATGATCTATGGATCTATGCATTTCAAAGTCTTATTATTAACTTTCCTGGAACTAACTTTATAATGGGATTAACATTTTGGCTGGTATTAGGAATTCAGAAAATTGGCAGAATTATTCTGAAAAAATCATCCCTACTATGAGAAAAGCACAACCATAGGGAATTTGTTGATAAAAGTTGTTTATAATGATGAAGTCTTGCCAGGACCGAGTGAAGATATTCTGATTTCAATTATCAAACACATAAAAAAGCTAGGCTTGCTTTTGCTGCGTCTTATTTTTTTATGTCATACTTCAGTCGCTGCCGGGGAAACTATAGTAATTTTTTGTTTGTTCAACGACACAATTTAAATACTTTCTTACTTGAAAAATGCTGTGTCTCAATTTTGGGTCAATATCCGACTCAAAATGAGGCCCAGTTTTTCTTCTGTAAAGTTATGAAACATTTCTGCGAAGCTGTAGAAACAAATGTCATATTTTGAGTTATGTTTTTTTATTGTATGATCATTTGTTCAATTTATTATTTGAAGCAAAGTTTTCCTGAATTTCTTTTACAATTTAATTCGTTTACCATAGAATATTCTCTTGATCTTGCCCGGACGCTGCAAGTCTGAAACCTTCAGTTCGTTTTGATTTATGGTTTTATGGGGGTCGAGTTAGAGCGGTCAATGAATTTTAAGGTCTTATTATTAACTTTACTGGAACTAACTTCATAATGGGATTAAAATCTGGATTGGTATTAGGAATTCAGAAAATTGAAGGAAGCCTTCTGGCAAAATCATCCCCACTATGAGAAAGGCACAAAAATGGAGAATTTTTTGATAACAGTTATTTACAATAATGAAGCTAAATATGATGAGATTTATTTATATTGTATGAATGCAGTTTTGATAATTTCAGATGAATACTGAGTTTATTTCAGCATTTTAAAACAAATCAAATTGCATATTGCTGAAATCGCAAATTCATCACTCTATTTGTTTTGTATATTATTGATTATTACACGGAAAAATGAATTGAGAAATCAACAATTTCTTGAAAATGTCTTGGCCTTTTGAAGTCTATTCAAGAGCAAGAGAAGATTCCATGGTTTTAATTATTAAGGTGATGAAACATTCCTGCAAAGCTGTAGAAACAAATTTCATCTTTTAAAATTTAAGTTAGCTTTTTTTCAATGATTATATATTTAATTCATCATTTATACTTTATTGCAATATTTTTCTAATTTTCTTTGACAATTTAGTTCCTCCATCATGAAATATTCTCCCAATATTGGCTGGACGCTGGAGCATTTGGTTTCGTTTTGATTTATGATTTTATGAGGGTCAAGTCAGAGCGGTCCATGCATCTTAAAGTCTTATTATTAACTTTCCTGTAACTAAATTTGTAACGGATTAACGTCTTGGCTAGTATTAGGATTTCAGAAAATTAAAGGAGTCTTCTAGAAAAATCATCCCTACTTCAGAAATCGGTATCCTTCCTTCCTTCCTTATTCAAGTCACACTTGTATTTATGTTTTTATTATGATCCTATCTTATTTTTTTAAATTCCGCTTAAGAATTTGGTTATTAAATTAATTAATTACAATCCAGATCTGCAAACCAAGTCTTGTCAACGACATACATACATCTCTTCAATGAAAAATTCAGTGAACACTCTAGTGAAATCCAATAAAATGCAAACGAATTGACTGACATTTAAAGTATTTACCACGCGAATTTTTCTTATTTTAAAACTAGAACTGGTGCACATTTCGTGTTTTATTAAAAGATTATTTTTTAACTAGCCAAAAAAGCGCGCTACGCGCGTTTATTACATGTTTCATCTTTTGATTACCTAATTATCAAACTGTTGCTTGTTGCCGGCTTTTTACCGCGAAGAGCGAAATACGTATACAGTCATGCAAATACCTGAAAATATAATTTTCAAGGTCAAAACTGATAAAAATCATGTTTTTAAAAAGAAAAATAATCTGCTGGCATTTTTTCATGAAAATACGGTGAACGTAGACCAAGTATTTTCGGTGTAAATAGGAATTTCGGTTAACATAACCGATTATTCATTTAAATTACGAAAATTGCTCATAACAAGAATGAAAAAGTATCGATTTTATTTTTTCATTGCATAGATTTTGAAAAATGTTATTGTTTGACCCTCGGTATCGGCCATCTTGCTAGTTGACGTCACAGACTAAAACACTTAATATTAATTTTAAATCACGCATGGCAAATAATCGATTTTGAGAATATTTCTTTGAGAATTTATTGAGCATTTATCAGTATTTTGAATTAGGATTTAAAAAATCAAATTTTCTATTTTTATTAATAATAATTACATTATTTAAATTTCGCGGGAAAGTGTATCGCTTCAAATGGGAAAGGGTGCTAAATTTAAATGATGAAAGAAGTCAAAGTAATAGAAAACATATTATTCGCATTAAACAGTGCCTTATTCAGGTTGCTCCAATATCCCAATTTCTAAATTCTTCTAGGTATAAAACCAACCATACTCTTAGAAGATTTTTAAATTAAGATTAATAATGTTAATGCAAAATAAACTTTGTTTCTAAATATATTTAAAACACTTTTTAGTTGAATTTTCAACCCAGAAGATTAATTTTCTACCAAAAAATGCTCATTTTCAACAAAGTACCTGAATTTTCATCTAAAAAAATTAATTTTCAACCAAAATTAGAATAGTTAAAATGTCAGAAAAAATAAATGTTAAAAAAAAACAACAACGAATTTTCAACAGAATAGTTTTTTTCCATAAAAAAATTATTTTTTAAACAAAAATAGAAGAATTAAATCTTCAGTTAAGACAATCAATTTTCAACCAAAAAACGAATCCTCAACAAAATAATTCAATTTTAAACTAAAAAAGATAAATTTACAAACCAAAAATATAATATTTCAATTTGCATTTAGAAAAGTAAATTAAAAAAAAACGAGTTTTCAGCAAAATTAATTAATTTTCAACTAAAAATATGAAATTTTGTCCGAATAGTCGATTTTTCAATCCAAAAGATGAATTTTCTATCAACAAAAAAAACGAATTTTCAACTAATTTTCTTTCAACGAAAGAAATGAATTCTTAACAAATAAAGAATAATTAAATTTTCTACTGAACAGATAATTTTTAACGAAAAAATTACATTTCTATCAGGAAAGTTCAATTTTCAACAAAAAATGGAATAGTTCAAGTGAATTTTCAACTAAAATGATGAATCTTCAACTAAAAAAAAATGCAATTTTCAGCCAAATACATGAATTTTCAACAAAGCAGTTAAATTTTCAACTAAAGCAATGATTTTTTAACCAAAAAGATGAAGTTTCAACTAATGAGAGTACTTTTCTACCAAAAAATGACGGATGTTCAACAAATATTTGAATTTTAACCCAAAACAGATAAAATGATAAATTTTCAACTGAAAATAGAATAGTTATATTTTCAGTGAAAAAATTAATTTTCATTCAAATTAAAGTAAATTTTCAACGAAATAGTATAATTTTCAACCAAGAAGATTAAATTTCTATCAAAAAAGAGAAAATTTCGACAAAAAATGAAACAGTTACATTTCCAGTTAAAAAAAATTAATTCTAAATAAGAAAAAACTAATTTTCAACCAAAAATATCAATTTTCAACCAATGAGATGAATTTTTAACAAAGTACATGTATTTTCAACAAAATATTTGACTTTTTCAAGGCTAGCCACTACATAAAATATAATTCATAATCATAAATCACAATAAATATTAAAATAGCCACATCGGCTGTCATACAATTTTAATTATTATTTTAATATTAAAAGAATTCTAGGAATCTAGAACTATATTATTCAAATACAATATTTTATACCATCAGAAATTAGAAGCAAAGAAAAAATGAATGAATTAATTTGGGATTTCATTTCTAATTTGAAATCATGAAATCATACAGTTTTGAACAAATTTTTGAAATAGATCTACCTTGAAGATTTACAATTGAAGATCGCTTAATTTATAATGTGTATAATTTAAAATGATATTGTTTATCATGTTTCTATGAGGAAAACTTAAACAAAATTATTTCCAACAGTATTTCAGCTTATAATGTGATTGTTCACGTCTTCGAGACATGTCGATTGACCTACTGATGAACCGTAGATGATCTTTCATGATCAAACAATAGCGATCGACTCACAGAGTTTTTAAATATAAAAGGTTACATTGTTTAAATAAGGAAAACTTTTTTTAATTTAAGTTGAAAAGTTGTTTATTATAACAGAACATATTGATTGACCTTTTGATGGTCTCTCTGATTTTCTGAAACATCAATCAAAATTCAAATCAGATTTTCGGTACGACAGAAAAATAATCTTGAACAATATTGAAAGCGTCCGTTTTTTTTCGTTTGTTAGAGAAAAGCCTATACCTCAATGAGGAAGCAAATTTATTTGATACCTATGAGAAAGCAAAGTGCTCACAAAATGAGCACAAATAAATACACCCATAGTACTTCACAGCGGTGTGATTTAAATTATTTATTTTTGTTTGTAGATCAAAAAGAATTTGAGTAATTTTTCAATAAACCACTAGCTTTGACAGAGTTCTGATTTCGTGCTACAAATCCATAAATCCGAGCGACTCACCACTATCTGCTACTAAGCATGGCCAGCAATATCGCCTGGCCAGCAGTATCAAGTGTCACGTGTCTTTTGACATGCGTTTGTCACATAACGTCACCCCTATGTCATCGATATCGAACATTCATCCTCCATTTTATCAGCATATGTTATAAAGTTCTCACCACTGATGTCCAAGGATGATAAAAAAGGCATCAGTCTTTTGACCACGAATTCCAACTTTTTTGCGAACTTTTTTGGAAATTTTTTTACACGTGAAGATAACGTTTGTTCGGATTTATATGATGGGAGAGGTTGTCGCTTTTACAAATAAAACTCGGATATAAATTGTAACAAACTTTTTCACTGGTTCTATTTTTTTAAGCGAAATTTATTTTGTTTATTTATTTTATTGTTATTGCTTGTTACCGTAACGTTGTACATTTTTTTATTTATCTACTAAAATGTGAAGAATCTTTTTGGAATTATATTAAATCTTGAAATTCTTTTTTTACAATGACACATAATTATAAGAATTTTACTTTCAATAATTAAATATAATTTGATTTTTTTGTTTGTCTGAATTATAAATAGTAAATGAGATCATGAATATAAATAGTAAATTGTGCAGGGCTACCCTTCAATTGTGATTAATACTATCATAAAGATCACATACAAATTTTGATGAGGATTAATTTGGATTTAAAAAAATGTATATTTCTCCGAAAGCAAAAGGGAATTTCGTATAGTTGAAAGTCAAAGTTTATAAAAAATTATTATTATCAAATTTTAATTATTATTATTCATTTCAGTAAAAATAATAAGTATTTGGCAGGAAATACAACTTACTGCATGAGACGCCGAGGAAAAAAATGTTAAATTTTTAAATAAATTTTCCACTTCCCACTTTCCTATGTCGTACCAAGATATTTAAGTACCGCAAAGTACCTAAAACATTGCCTCTAGAATATTCAAAATGCACAATCTAATATTTCAACCCCTATATAAATGGTAGTTTACGCTTAAAGGTAGTATTTTTGTCTAATTTTTTCAAGTTTTTTGGGGGATCTGGTAGCATCAGTTGTATTTCCTGCAAAACACATAATATTTTTTTTACGGAAATTAACCTTAATTAATAGTAATAGTTATAAATTTATAATCATTTTGGGTCTACTTAAGGTCCCAGGACACCGGTTTAAACTCTTTTTTTAATAAAACAAAAATACGCATTTATTTTTTCGCCACATCCCAACAAAAAATATTGGGGGTTTTTAGGACACCCATTAAAGTTTTTCAAAAATTTGCCAAAAATTCTTCAACTCCTTGAATTTTAATGTTTAATTGCCGGATTCAGAATGACAGTTTTCGATCTACTAGTCCAAACAAAATTGTTTTTATTGCTAAAAAATAACTACTATTTTGGTTTTGAAAGTAAATTGATAACTGTCATTTCATCGATAAAAAATTCTATAACTCTTTGTAAACTCAAAAAACTTTTTTTTAAGGGCTTATTGCATTAAAAGTCTCTCTAAATCCGAATTAGTGAAAAGTGTGTTAATAATTTAATTTAGTAAATATTTCTAGTAATTATCAGTAATTATTTACTAAACTTTACTTAATTAATTAGTGTAAACGGAGGTATTGTTGACACCCCCCTCCCCCTCAGTGACCGACATTTTCCGCAAATAAACGTATTTAGATTTTGATGCACGAAATTTGTTAATCGAGTTCTTAATAAATGCAATTTCAATCTAAATAATTGTTGGAAGATGTTTTTACTATTGTTAAATAATGTTAACTATTACTTCGCGTTAATAATTTTTTAAAGAACAAGAAAAAAATCTTCCTTAACCCGGATTTGAACCGGGAACGCCACTATACATGAGTCTCGAGTATTTCTCCACTGTGATTAATGTACCCTTTCTGACCAATGTGAGTTTAATCCAAATAATGTTTGGAAGATGTTGTTACCATTTTAAAGGATGTTAACGGCCGAGTTTTTGAAAATTAATTAATTAAAATTGGATGTTCAACTATATTACTTCGGTAAATCATTTTTTAAAGAACAAGAAAAAAATCTCCCTCAGCCTGGATTTGAACCGGCAACGCTACTATACATCCAGTCATGCCACCGAGGCCTCAAAAAATATGTTTTGGTTCTTTAAAGCTCCTTGTACAGGGGAATTTTTCCAAATTTGATACACAATTTGCGATTTTCGTTATCTGGTGATAAAATATAGGTCAACCAACGATTTAAGCGACCCATGCTTTCTCCCAATGCCGATCAGGAGAAAACGAGAATAGGGCCGTCCCGCTCTGGCAGTGGCAAGTTACAGTCATTTCGTACAGATTAATCGAGCTTAAGTATCCTCAGCAGTCAGCATCCCTCGCCTGTAATTTAATCGGTGTGGCTCCGCCCATTGTTTTCATTACGCGTCGCATCGCACGGAGCTTTCCTCATGTTCCCAAATCCATGTACGATTCGTAATTCCCAAATCCAAGTCGACCGTTTCCTGATTTGTATGCACAGCTGAACTTTATTGACTCGACAAATTCAAAGCAAATGCAGAAATGTGAAAATTGAAAATGAAACTGCATCTTCTTTTCGATAAACGTTTAAAGTGGAAAATATTTGTCTAATTGCTGGACTTTTCAAAATTTTGTTTGAAATTTATTTTTGGAAAATTCAGGACATTTTTGTGAACATTAAGATTGTAGGATTGTTTATCTGACGCACCGTGGAACAGGATCTCCTTTTTTGGAGTTCCCGTGTTTCGTTGACAAACAGTTGAACTTAAAAAATTAATTTTTTTATACTAAATTTACTTTGGAGAAAAATGTGATAAAATTTTATGATATTTATCAAAAAAATTTCTTACTCTGAGTTACAAGCAATAACCGTACGAAATAGCGAAAAATCTTAAAAACTTGCTTCCAATTATAAAATTAACATGTTTTATTTGAAATGTTGATATCATATTTGGTTTCGGCATTCCCAAAAACTTTTATATACCAAATTTCATGCAAAAAAAATTTCGCATTTAAGTCCGCCGTATTTAATCCGCTATTTTGAATTTGTAATTTTTGACGTCAAATTCGAAATCAACAACTCTAAAAACACCCTCTTTCAACATTTCAGAAAAAATGTAAAAATCTTGGCATTTTTGCCGCCATTTTTATTCTATCATTTTGAACTTTGGACGTCACATTTGCGAAATCAGCGACACCATGAAACCCTTTTTACCAAGTTTCAGACAAAAATAATAGCATTTTTCAATTTTCGCCGCCATATTGGATCCATCATTTTGAATTTTTGAGGTCATATTTAAAATCAGCAGCCCGAAACACACCCTTATATACTAAGTTATAGAATATAGACTATATAGTCTATAACTTAATTCTTGACGCCATATTGGATCCGCCATCTTGAATTTGCAATTTTCGATATCAAATTTGAAATCAGCGACCCCAAAAACCCTTCTATACGAAGCTTTACATAAATTCGACATAAAATCGATTTTTGACCACTTTTGGTAGTTCCTGGCCCACTATACGGCGGATGGTTTGAAATTCCCGGTTTTCTCATGGTTAATTGTTAATTTTTCCGATTCTATTTAAAAATATTTCAAAAGATTTAAATGATTTCAAACGATTTTTGAAGATTTCAAGAGAATTTTTTTTAATGTTTAATATTCTTGACAATTTTGAAAGATTTCTGATTTGGAACAGGGTTTTTTGGAAATAAAATGATAATTCTAAGTGAAAACATCAGATAATTTTTGGCCATAAGAATTACAATTCTGAAATTGAAAAGCGATTTTTTATATTGCCTTCTTATAAATCAGAATTAAAATTCTTTTTCAAAATCCCCGTTGCATGATGAAAATTCTCCGTTCTGAATCAAATATTATAATTCTTTACCAAAAATTCCCTGTCTCAAAGTCTAAATTATAATTCTGTACGGAAATTCCTGTTCTAAAGTGAACCCAAAATGAAAATTATAATTCGTTATGAAAATTTCCAGATCTATCTCAGAATTATAATTATTTTTAAAAATTCCCTGTCCCAAATTCCAAATTCTCATTCTTTACGCAAATTGCCTTACCCAAAATCAAAATTATAATTCTTTTCAAAATTACCTTTTCAAAACCAGAAAATATAATTTTTATAATATAATTATATTATTTTTATAATTTATAATTTTTTATGTATGTATACCATTAAGCCATTTCCCTTTCGGGGTAGGCGTGACACTACCCGATTCGGGTAGTGCTTCTAGGTTGATAAAGCTTGTAGTAAATAACTACAAGTGTAGGCTCACCACACCCACGATGTGCCAACAGCACTCAGTTTTCTCGAATGGTCACCCATCCAAGTGCTAACCGCGCCCAACGCTGCTTAACTTCAGTGATCTGACGAGAACTGGTTTTTTCGGCGTGGTATGGCTGTTGTTATAATTATAATTATAATTATAATTATAATTAATATAATTATAATTATAATATAATTATAATTCTTCATAATTGTTAAAATTGTATTTCTTTACTGAAATTCCCTGTCCCAAACTCAAAATAATAATCCTTTACTAAACTTCCCTGTCCTAAAGTATAAATTATAATTATTCGCGAAAATTCCTGCCCCAGTTGTCAAAACTATATTGATTTACCGAAATTCCATGTCCTAAACTCAAAATTTTAACTCCTTACGGAAACTGCGTCCTAAAGTAAAAATTATAATTCCTAACGAAAATTTCTGTTCTAAAGTAAACCCAAAATGAAAATTATAATTCATTACGGAAGTTCCCAGTTCTATCTCAAAATAATAATTTTTTTAGAAAATCCCCTAATTATAATCATTTACAAGAATTCCCTGTCCCAATTATCTAAATTATATTTCTTTACTGAATTTCCCTGTTTTAATTCAGAATTGTAATTCTTTTCAAAAATTCCCTATTCCAAGTAAGAATTAGGATTTTTTTACAAATTCCCTGTTCTAACTCAGAATGACAGTAGTAAAATACATTAAACCATTTTAAATTTTTGATATTACACTGTAAGAAAAATTTGTAGTAAATTTCCCATAAATGTATTGGAAGTAATTAACCCATACAAGGATGGAAATTTTCCCCTACCTCAGTGTGGGAAAATTTCCGTAAAAGAATCGGAGTTTTCCCACAGAAGGATGGAAATTTTCCCATACCTCAGTATGGGAAAATTTCCGTAAAAGAATCGGAGTTTCCCCACAGAAGGATGGAAATTTTCCCATACCTCAGTATGGGAAAATTTACATACATGGATCGGATTTCTCCCATACAAGGTTGGAAATTCCCGATATCTCAGTATGGAAAAATTTACATCTTTGTATGGGAAAACTGCGATTTATTTACGGAAATTGTCCCATACTGAGGTAGGAGAAAATTTCCATACGTGGATCGGAGATTTCCCACACCTGGTTGGGATTTTTCCGATACCTAAGTCCGCCAAACTGGTTGCATTAATACTAATTATTATTTATTAAAATCAATACTACAAAATTCTGAAATTATAATCATATTATTTTTATCAGTGAAAAAATCAATAAGTGTCAATTCTAAAATTTATAATTCGCCCTGAAAGTACTAAAATAATGATTAGGACCTATACTGGATTTTTACAACGGGTAAATGAAAGACAGAATTAAGATATAGACAAAATATAATTCAAAGCTAAATACTGTATACAACGGGATACAGAGATTCTATGAGAATATATCAATTCAAAAAAATTTAATTTTCAGAAAGATAGTCCGCTTCCATCCCTATGCGGTCCATCAATTTTTGAACCTGAGGATTGACGGTATGGAGGTTCCTCTTATTCCTCCCTCTCTTGTGGCCCCCCTCAGGGCTGATTTTTTGAAATACCCTGTAAAAATTAAAAAACAAGAATGCTTACTTTTGCAAAGTATACAATACAAAATAATAAATGAGATGTTTTCTGAACTACTTCCAGATATAGTTTTTCATTGTACCAAAAAAGTTCAGTTTTTAACCAAAAAAGATCAATTTTCCACCAAATAGTTGAATTTTGAACTAAAAAATATCAGATTTCTACAAAAAATCAAAGTTTAATTTGCAGCTCAAAAAATAGTCCCCCACCCCTGAAAAAAAAACAAAAAGCAAATTTGTAACCCAAAGTTATGAATTTTCAACTAAAAATTACAAAGCTTCCACTGAAATAGATGAATATTGAACCAAAAAGATTAATTTTTAACAAAAGAGTTTAACTTTCAACCAAGTACTTTTATTCTCAAACAAGAAGTTAAATTTTTCTCCCAAAAAATACGATTTTTTCAACCAATTACTTCACTTTTTTAACTAAAAAAGGACAATTTTCAACCCAAAATGGAACAGTTAAATTTACATTTGAAAAAATTAATTTTGAACCAAAAAGACGAATTTTCAACTAAAATTATGAATCTTTAACTGACATAGTTAAGTTTTCAACCAAAAATCTTATTTGAAACCAAGAAGATTAATTTGTACCAAAAAAGACGAATTTTCAATTAAAAAAGACAAATGGTCAACTAAAATGATGAATTTTCAATTGAAATGCCGAATCTTCAAATGGAATTTACTTTTAAACTAAAAAGATTCATTTTTGACTAAAAGGATGATTCTTTAACTAGAATAATTCAATTTTCAAGCAAAATTATGAATTTTCAACCGAGAAGATTAATTTCTACCAAAAAATATGAATTTTCGATTTAAAAATAAATTTTTGAACAACAAATTGAATAGTTCAATTTCTAGTTAAAAAATCAATATTTGACGGAAGAGATGAATTTGTAACTGAAATGATGGAATATCCAACTGGAATAGTTACATTTTCAGTAAAAAAAAGAGTAATTTTCAGTCACAGAAGAACAGAATTTTCAACAAAGTAACTCATTTTCCAACCAAAGAGATGAAATTTCAATTAAAATTACGAATGTTTAACTAAAAAGTAATGATTTTTAACAAACGAGTTTAACTTTCAACAAAGTAATTAAATTGTCCAAAAATGTAATAGTTAAATTTTCAGGTAAAAAATTAATTTTGCATAAACAAAAAAAAACACATTTGCAACCAAAGTGATCAATTTTTAACTAAAATTATGAAATATTCTATTCGAATAGTAACATTTTCAGTGGAAAAAAAAACTTTCAATACAAAAAATTAATTTTCAAACAAATAGTTACACTTTCCAACAAAGTGATGAATTTTTAAGTAAAATGATGAATCTTGAACTGGAATAATTGAATTTTATACCAGAAGAAGAAGATTTATTTGTACCAAAAAAGATGAATTTTTAACTAAAAAATATAATCTTCCAACCAAAAATTGAATACTTCAATTTTGATTTAAAAATCTCATGTTACATTTTTAGTTTGAAACAAATTAATCTTACGCCAAAAAAACCGAATTTTCGCCAAATAGCTCACTTTTCGACCAAAGAAATGAATTTTCAATGAAAATTTTGAATATTCGATGACAAAAAATTCATTTTTAACAAATGATTTTAACTTTCAACACATTAATTAAATTTCCATTCCAAAAAAGATAAATTCTGAACGAGAAATGTTGTAAATGATATATCACCCAAAACCAACAAAAAGAATTTCATCAAAAACAGTTGAATTTGACCAAAAGACGATTTTTTAAGAAGAGCTGAATTTTAAATTTTAAATTCATTAAAAAAGATTTTTCAGTCAAGAGAGAGAAAAAATTTGCAAACAAACTGTTGAATTTTCAAGCAAAAAGATTAATTTTCTACCAAGAAGAATAATTTTCTACCAACAAGATGGAATTTTAACCAAAACACATGAATTTTCAACCAGATACTTGAATTTTGGATGAAGAATGATCAATGTTCAACTAAAAATAGAAAAAAGGTTAATACAGTAATATAAAGCTATTTTTACAAATGAAGAATCATTGTTATTCAATTTTGAATTGTAGTTTAAAAAGTAGTTAAGCAGGCCCTCGGAAAAGTTCCCTGACTTTAAAAAAACTTCCCTGACATTTTCAGGTTTTTCCAGGTATATAACAATTTCCCTGACAATTCCAGGTTTCCCAGGTAGGGTAGAGACCCTGCATTAGTCGACGTTTCGAGAGTCCATAGGCTCTCCTTATCAAGACAGTCTACATTTTTTGCAATCATTTCACAGTCCCTTTTTAAAAAAATATGTAACAGAATCATAATCTTACTCTCTCTTTATCGATGTTCAGATTCGAAGTGTATCAAAATGGAGCAAAATGCAAGTTTTGACTCCTCTCATAAAATTTACTGATTTTCATTACTTTATAACAGTTTAATAATTAAAGGTTCACGTTATTCATCAATGATGACCTTACTAATCTTCAAAAATAACGAAACTAGAGCAAAATGCAACTAATCTGAAAATCGATAAAGATAGAGTAAGATTATGATACTCTTACATATTTTTAAAAACTGGACCCTAAAATGATTGCAATAAATTTTTCCTGACTGTCTGGATGAGGAGAGCGTGTGGACTCCCGAAGTATGGACTAATGTTAATACAGGATCTCCAACATCAAGCATGTCCTCTTATTTTTCTGAAGTAGGTCAGAAACCATCCAATTTATTATTTTATATTAAATTGATATTACTCAGATTGATAAAATTGTTCAACACTAAGCAACATCTTTAAAAAAACAAATTATACAAATTAAAATAGCTGAGTTTGAATGAACTCACCGTTGGATCAACTCTAAAGTTCTACTGCTTTTCTCTCCGTATTTATACCCATATGTATAAAATGCCAGGAAGCAGCACAAAAATCCTTCTAATATAGCCCTTGGTTCCATTATTGTGTCGCCTTCAGCGAATACGTGGCACGTTGCGTTGTCATCGAAGAGGGACTGTCCTGAAATAAGATAACATAATAAGTATTTATTTATTATTTTTCAACCAAAAGGATGCCTTTTTAACAAAATTGGAGAATTTTGAGCCAAACAGTTGAATTTTTATCCAAGAAACATGAAATGTCTATTAAAACAGATGAATTTTGAAATCAAGGAGCCCAATTTCAAAGAAATAGTTGAATTTTCAGCCATGAAAGATATCAGCTGACTCTCCAAGAACAAGATGTGAATTTTAAACAAAAAGTGAAATTCCTGCAAAGTAATTGAATTTCCAGCAAAACAGTTGAATTTTCAACCAAAAAGGATGCCTTTTGAACTATTTTTTTTTAAATTGGTCTCCTTGATTAAAAAATGCAACTGTCTGATTGAAAATTCTCCAATTTTGTTGAAAAGGCATCCTTTTGGCTTCAAAATT
>CAKNYM010047659.1:74506-93666 GCA_932195095.1 Andricus curvator
ATATATATATAAAATCAACTTACCACGTATTTCTGGAATTCAACGTATTTCTGCACTTGCACGTATTTCTCCTCTTGCTTCCGTCTTCAATCGGTAAAAAAATGTCTATTTGCACTAAAACTTATCACACTCACAAACACTCAAACTATTGTGAATCATACGCTTGACGCCATCATTGTATTATACTCTGCTCCTTCACCTTCATTCACCATGGTTACTGCACATGCGCGCTTCACTCGGCTGCGTACTATACAGTCGCGCATCAAAGTCCCATACATGACTGGAGAATTCCTATACAGGAACGGATAATTTCCATCGTTGTGTGGGATATTAAAATATATGGGAAAAATGCCATACTTTCGTATAGGAAATTTACGATTTTTTCTTACAGTGTAGTACATGCATGAGAAAAATCGCGGTCATTAAATCAAATTTCCTGTCAATTTTCGTTTTCACGGTCAAGTAGACAACCTGAATCATGATTTATATACAGACGAATATAATTTTAAGAAACTCATTATTTTCCAATAGTTTTTTTTTTGTAATGATATCAACATCCTCAAAAGAACCCCGTATATTTTTAAACAAAAATTTACGTTTTTTTGGATTTTTTCAGACTTTGATTGCTGGACAAGGTCTCAACGACGATATGTGGCACACGCTTAGATTTTCGAGAAGAGCCAACTCTCTGAAACTTCAAATCGACGACGAGGCTGCTGTGAGAGGTAAGAATTTTTCATTGGATAATAAATCATCAATTGAAAATAAAGTGTAATAATTTTTTTCACATTTGCAATTCAAAGTATCATCTCCATGCTTCCTTTCCTTTATATCGTCGTAAATCCTTCTTTATGGGATAATAAAAAAATACAATCAGAAATCATGAATTCAGCAATGTAACTTTAGATTCTACAGAAATAATCAACTATATTGATCTTCTCTTTATTAAAAATTTTAATAAGTTGATGGAAAGATAGTAAAATTCTGTAAATATTTCATTAGACACCATTTGTTAGGGTTAAAAAATAAAATTTAATTATTTTCTAATATTTAGAATCTTTAGTTCTCGAATGATTCGTAATGATTTTTGAGAACTAAAAAACTACAGTATTTTCCACAAAAACTCTCATAACTCAATTTTGGGCCTTACAATATTTATTATAAGAAATGCATCATTTCAGACAACCTTGGAACACAGACAGAGTTTCTGCTTAATTGCTTATCTTGAATTTTCAATGGAGTAATGTTGGAATTTTTAAATACTATAAGTCACCGGAAATTTCCAGTATCTTAAAAATATCTGATTTGAATATTTCGAGGAATATTTGATCTATTTTTTTGCCGAATAAAGTAAACATAATTTGGACATATGGTATTGTGGGAAAAAATAAGATCAATAAAATCCTGTAACGGAAGAAATCATTTCTCTGAACACAAGCGTATAATATTCCAGAGATAATATATTGTCAACTTTTTGATTTTCACCCACATGCCACAAATTTTCACAAAATACTACAATTTCCAAATTGTTGTAATTTGTTGTAATTGATTGTACTTTAGCGTGAAAATACATTTCCACCAGGGTTTTTTTGATTAATTTCAGTTTTAGATTTTTCCCCTTTTTATATTTTATCCCATTCTAAGGTTAGTCAAACGAAAATCAAATATTCGAGCGTGCCATGATGCGGAATCCAATTTGTATTTGGTGAGGGCAACTATGTAGAATTCTAGAGTGACGCAGGGATTGGCAAGCAAAAACGAAACGATTCGAATGCAGAAGAGAAAACACCCGTCAATAACATCGTCTATCGATTGGTCGAAGCCAATCAACTGTTTTACATCTGGACACGACGTACAATTTTCCCAATTTTTCATCTCCTTATCTGTTTTTACATCATCCAGTCTCCACTTTGTATATTGTGGAATTGTTTGATGTAAAGTTGAATTTCAAACTTTTCATTTAATCGATATGTCCCTTTTTGCGAAACACCTCTCAAAGGATTTGCGTTTCTCTGAAATTTATTCGAACGACCTTTTTATTTTTCAAATTGAAGCAAAGTGGAGGTTTGAGTTTCGACACTCGATATTAAAGGAGGTGTAACTGCAATTTGAGATAATTGTTCCCAATTAGACGATCACATTTTCTTTCTGTGTTGGAATTTATTGGATCATTTAAGACCGCTTACAATTAAATTGAATTGAAATTAAATTGAATATTTATCCAGTTTGATTGGACAATATAGTTTCAATAATTAAAAAAGCATTTTTGACCAAACGAACTGAGTTTCAAATTTTAATAATCCTAAAGTGCATCATATATATTTCATATTATATCCTGTATGAATATAATGGTTCCGAATCTCGAAAATTGTCATCAGAGTTTCGGAAAATATTTCTTTTCCTTGGCATCAAAGGACTTGAACAACGAAAGAGGTTAGGTGTTAGAAAATTCGAATAGTCTTTTTTACATCAAAAATTGAACACTTAATTCACTTGAAATTGTTCACGAAAGAGCCTATTTTACTTATGATCATGAATCCACTCCACTGTTATTGAAAATATTTAAGGTGTTCGCACAAGAAAATCCTTTGCAGTGCGCTGGAGACGTCTCACGGACGTGCCGTCCGCGCACAAACTCGCGTGCAACCTGTCGTGCTGCTGCCTTCCGAGCGGTGACGCACGCAAGTACCTCGCTACTTAAACTAGTTCGCAACGCACTTCAGTAAGTGCTGCCACGAACCGTAGCAGCACGGCAGGTTGCACGTGATTGGTTGGCGTCATGTGTTCGTGCGCGGACGGCACGTTCGTGAGACTTTACCAGCCCACTGCAACGGATTTTCTTGTGCGAACACCTTTAGAAATGATGTAAACAATCGAGACTCAGGCACGAATATTCCACACAGCTTCTCTAGGCAAACACACTACATATTCATCATTATTAACCAGAGTTGCCATGGTAATGAAACTATTCAGGTTTTGTTTTCTATTACTATAGGTGTTACTATTAAGTTGGTATAGTTGAATCAACCCAATGCCCATAATTTTGTTAGTAAGGAATCCTTGTCATTCCAAGTAGATTGTATGTACTATTATTATATATTATTACATATAACAATATTATTATATATTAACGATTTCAAATATGTATTGTTACACTTCTGTACAGTTATGAATACTTTACTTTAAAAATAGGCAGCAGGCCCAACTATTAGAATTTCTAAAATATTCCGCTCCTACTTTATTCGTTGGGACAACTATTTTTATTGTTGTGCCAACCAATAAAGTAGCAGCGGAATGTTTCACAAACCCAAGTTGTTAGGCCTACTACCAATTCCGTATTCCGCATGATAATTTCTACTTTGTAATACATTGAACATATTATTTTTAAATGGTTTATAAACTTCATGCTGTATAGTTTTTGTTATTACATACGCCAGATGATAAATAAAACGATTGGTAGAACGTCTTTAAATTCTTAATTTATAAGTATAGTTTCAACTGCCCGTGCAGAAATCGCCCGATTTCGTACGTAATACCGATCTGGCCCCGATCGGGATTCCCGATCTGGCCCTGATCGGTAGAACTCTGTGGCCCATACTTGGGCCAGACCGGGCAGGACCGATTTCCTACTGAAACGCCATCTCCATGCGCTGGGTATTGTCTTTTGACAGTGCAGTGAATTTCGAATATTACTAGTTTGTAATGTTCTGTCTATTATTGAAAATGCCTGATAAGGCGAGTACGCCACTTGTTCGGAGGCATCGAGCACGAGCCAATATACCTCGAAAACTGAGTGAGGAAAATTAAAGTAAGTAATTACGCTCTGCGGCTCATTGAAAACTAACCTCTGATAACTTAACCATCAATTAACTTGTCTTTTCTCAATAAATGTAGATGAAATTATTATAGATGGTAATGTAAGTGATCCGGAACTCAATATTGATCAATCCGTTCAAATTATCAATTTTTTCGAGCCACAAAATTTGGAGTATGTGTTCGAAGGTCGAGAAGTGTGGTTATATCTCTTTTTCCGCGATGTGAAATGGGAAATTTAGCAACATTATTTCTTCTTCTGCCCTGTCTTTTGGATTACGTTTGGGCCAAGGAGTAAGATGAGCAAGGTAATTTACTGAATAATTTTTACACTGTTTTTTTGTTTCGTTGACAAATTTTAACATTTTGGAACTCTCTTCAACTTTCATCCTATAAATGCTGTCATGAACTGTTTTTATTTTAGTTTCTCGGGACCAGTTTAATTAAATTATTTTACCATTTTTTGATTGTTTTTGTAAATACCGCATATTTAATTTAATATGAAACACTTTAGATTTCTATGATTTGAAATCAAAATATATTGTATTATCAACAAAATAGTTGAATTTTCAACCAAAAAAGATGAATTTTCAACAAAAACAAATTAATTTTCAACTAAAATAAATTATTTTCAACCAAACGGTTGCATTAACAATCAAGTAGTTGAACTGTCAAGCAAAAATAGCTAATTTTGGAGAAATTAGTTTAACTTTTAACGAAATAGTTCAGTTTTCAAGAAAAAAGACGTTTTTTCTGAAGACAGTTGAATTTTCAACCAGAAAAGTTGAATCTTTAACCAAATAGATGAATTGTCAATCAAGAAAGATGAATTTACAACTAAATAGTTGAATTTGCAACTGAAGAAAAATATTTTTTTACCAAAAATGGAATAGTTGAATTTTCAGGTAAGAAATTAACTTTTAACAACAAAAAAACACAAATTTTCATCAGAAAAGTTTAACTTTCAACCAAAGAGGTGAATATTTAAAAAAAAAGTAAATATTTAACACAGTAGTTCAACTTTCAACTAATTAGTTGAATTTTCAATCCGAAAATATGTATTTTTAACTAAATTATTAAATTTATAACAAAAAAGATTAATTTTCAACAAAAATGTCATTTATTACAACATTGTTTCATTTTTATGAACAAGTTTAAATTTAAACTTCAACTCTTAACCAAGTAATTTTTATTTTCAGTCAAAAAAGGTGTTAGTTTTAAATCAAAAACAGTTCAATACAACCTAAAAGACAAATTTTTCAGAAAATAGATGAATTTTCAGCCAGGGACATTAATTTACCATAAAAAAGGCCAGTTTTGAACTCATGAACTCAATTTTCAACCAGAAATGAAATATTTACATTTTCAATTGAAAAAAATCATTTTTCAACCAACAAAAATCGATTTTTGTACAAAATAGTTCAATTTTTAAACAAAAGACGATTCGTCAACCAACAACTAAAATTTTGAACTAAGTAGTTCAACTTCCAACCTTAAGAAACTAGATGAAATTTTAATAGAGTATGTAGTTAAATTTTTAAGCCAAAAAGTCAAATACTCAACCATATAGATGAATCGTTTCATGAAAAAAAACGAATTTACAACCAGTTGAATTCAATAAAAAGCCAAATTTTTAACAACAACAAAAACATTTATTTTCAACAAAATTGTTGAATTTTTAATTCGAAAAGATGAATTTTCCTCATATGGATTTTCTAACAAATAGTTGAATTTTCAAATTATAATAGATAAATTTCTAATCAAAAATGGAGAATTTAAATTTTCAGATAAAAATCACCTTTCTCGGTGGAAAATTCAGCTGTTTTGTTGAACATTAGTTTTTTATATTTCAGGTTATTTAAAATTTTTTCATAAAAAGAAAACCTTCTCCTGGCAATTTATACCATCGACAATAATTTTACGTTTCTTAAAAGTATAATTAAAATTTTTTTTCTGAAACCTGTTCTTGGGGTGCCCGTACTACTTTAATTTTAACTCAAATTAATGATGCGATTATATATATTTCCAGCTGTTATTTGTGCTAAATTTGAAAAGCAACATTGAAACCATTATTGGAAATTCCAAAGATTGGGGTGGCCGTCGAAAGGAGAGGATCATACACTAGTTTCGAGTTTACTTAAATTAAATGTATGTTATTTCGGTTTTAAATAAATAAAAGTTTATAATTTATAAATTGCTTTTTATTCGCGAAATTCATAAACTGGATTATAATCAGACTGATCGGGCACCGACCGGGTTTCCCGATCGGGAGTCCCGACCTGGCCCCGCTCTGGGTGTGTGTTTCATCCGCGATCTGGCCCCGATCAGGATTCCCGATCTGGGCCCGATTTGGCCCGGTCTGGCCCCGATCGGGGCCAGATCGAAATTTCTGCACGGGTGTGTGAACTTCATTTAGAATTTAGTATACCGCAATTCAAAAAACTTTTGATCCCTTTTAGATGGAATTATGACTGCAACATTTACTTTACACATTCACTGTTATATTTATTCCAATTAGTCATCGTTGCATATCCTTCTAATACAATATAGATGGTAAACAAGAGCGAAAGAATTCAAATAATGGAATTAAGGCAATGATGTGTTTTTTTGATCAGCAGAACAAAAATTCTGCTAAGTTTAAAATAGGGACAGCAAAACTTTTCTGTAAAGATGACTTAATTTTCTGTAGAGTTTACGTTATAGAATTTTCAGTAATTTGATATTCACGGATATTTTCTGTAACATCTACTATGAACTTTTCTGTCATGTTGATATATCTTCAAACTGTAAACTCTGATATAGAAGTACAGGTAATGTTACAGAAAATATCCATAAATTTATCAAATTACTGAAAATTGTATATAAGATCTTCATAAAATTCGTTAAGCTCTACAGAAAAAATATTCTGTCCCTATTTGAACTAAAAATCCTGTAACTTTAGCAGATTCATTTTTCTCTGTGTGACTGATGATGCCTGGCTGCTATCGTGTAACACACGTTTATCCGACATATTGCGACTACAGAAGAAACTTTTCCCTCTCGATGCTTGCTTTTATACCAAAAAGAGGACAATAAGTCAATTAAATAATAATTGAAAAAATGATGCTTTCATGTCATACGCTCGGGAAATAGTTCGCTGAGTATAGAATCATTTAATCTATTAATAAACTTCCTCATAACTTGTGTTAAACTGTTAAAGTGTCTACAATAATAACTTTAAGAAAAATTATTAAGCACCAGTCATTCTCGTCTTGTGGTACCAAATCTTCCATAATCATCACTAAGAAAAATAATTCTTTGTTCAAAGAAAATTTATTGTTTTGTTCCAATTCAGGGTTTTCTTTGTTTAAAATAATTTCTGTATTTCAGAAGATATTTTTGTTTAATAAAAATATGATGTTGAAGAAACGGTTTCCCTAATTCAAGACAAATATTTTTATGAGTGATGCCAAAATTCCTAATAAGAGTTAACATGTTGACCTCGAGTATGCCTCCAGTCATCAACAATATTTTTCGTTACATAAAAATCTTCCATACGAATGGTATGAAACACTAGTTCAATAGTTTGTCTCGCCTCGAAAAATACAAGACTCCTTAGGAAAAATGGAATTAAAATGTAATCTTTGGGAGTTATACAAAATCTACAAGGGTGATTACATAGGAAATATTTCGACAACCCTAGTATAGAGAATGAACTCCAACCCACATGAGAAAAATGGATTATACCCGGTAATAAAAAATATGTTACCGGATATAATCTTGGACTATTAACTATGGGACAGCGATCCAGATTATTAGAACTATACGAGTACAATCTATAGATATTAAGAAATAGATATTCCAGGATAATATCTTGGATTATTAAACTTTATAATCTGAGATAATAAAATCTATAATCCAAGATTATAAAATCTATTATCCATATTAGAATCCTGTTCCATTAGATAACCTCAAATATATATAATAATTTTTGCAAAAGTATTTATAAACCTATATCAAATTTTTATAGACGAGCTCCGAAGTAGAACTGAAAACAAATTTCAATTTTTCAAACACACAATAAGCAGGAAAGTGGCTATCATAAGACTAAGACTACAAAAACGAAAGTAAAGGAGGCTAAGTTTCTGTACTTGTACAAGTGGCAGTGATGTGTAATGAAATGAAATACAAAATTACCCTCTTTCTAAATCTAATCACGTGTGATTTAGCACTAATAATCATTTTATAACTTGATTATAACTTATTTCAATGCGAAAGGATGCATATCGTATGACACGCGCCACGATAATGCGAGACGTACCATCTGAGACTACACAGACGCCTGGATATTTTAAAATCTGAGATGTTACAAATTAAAGCCTGAAGATTATAAGAATTTAACATCTAGAGATTATATTTAGTAACATCTTCATATATTAGAAAAATATGATAGATTATACGAGCTAATATACTTTTCTATACGGTGTATTATTCTTTAATTCTATTATCCAGTTCATATAATCCATTTTTCTCAGTGCAATACCAAAAATAAGGAGGAAATTGGTTTTTTCGCCTGTTGGATGATCGAATGTATATGTAATCCCCACTTGTTCTCAAATCTGCAGTTTATCGATAATTCTTTTGAAGACAACTTTATTTTTAAAAACTTCGCGATAGCGAGTGTATACATGCATGTATCGGTTTTTTCAATACACATGTGTATTGAGAAAACCGATTAAAGGAATATGTTCCCCAATTTCGATTGATATTCAGGAGGTGAAAAGGAATGGAAATATAAACTGAAACACATCTTTCCAAGCCTGCATGATTTTATTTTTAAACGTTTTTATTTTTTATTTTCAAAATTCTCTTTGTTAGCGTACACCGTGATCAAGATAACTTGTAAACCATCCTGCTAGCTAAATTCACCTCTTTCCCCAAGTTTTCCATGTTTAGGAGAAATGTGGTTTCGACCATTGTTAAAATGCCTGAAATGTAAATAATTGAGAATGCGCAGTACATCAAATGGGGTTTTAAATTTTTAATATAAATGTGATATTCAACGTTTTTTATCAGATTCGCCGAATTATTGAAAGCGATTTATTATGTAACAATGCTGCACAATGCTTTGAACTATTTTTCTATACATTTTTTAAATGGCGAGATGATATTGTGCTCGAGACAGAATAAAGTTGATGTCTTCTCATTCGATCCGGAGCCTCAATTACAAACGCTATTTCAGACGCTTCAAACTGAAAATCATGATATTAAAGCTTGCAGTTTGATATTCTCAATTTTTCAACGATATAAATTATAAACCCATAACATTTTATACAGTTTTATTTAAAATATTTTAACTATATGAAATCTGAAAGTGTTAGATTTCAAAGTCTAGTAATTTCAAAATTGCTTAAGTTATGAAGTCCCTATCTGATATTATTCGATCTTTAAAGTTTTTCATTCAAAATGGTCGGTTGGGTACAATAACGGTGTTCTTGCATTTACAGAAGTCACTTGTTTTTCATTTTTTCACCATGAAGTTATGTACAAAACAAATGCAAAATTAGTGGCTTCTAAAAATGCAAGAACACCGGTTTTGCATCCAACCGTTCAGTTGTTGAATCATTGAAGCTTTAGATTTTAATTTATTTTACGCAGTTTTGATGGTTTCGAAATTACAATTATTCGGCTTAGACTTCTTCTAATTCGAAATTTTTTGTATTTAAAATTCCTTAATTCTTGCATTGACAATTGTTCAGTTACGAAGGCTTGAATCTTAAATTAGAATGACCACAAAAAAATGTTTTAATTTTTAAGACTGGGAAAAACGGAAAATTGTAATAAAGAAATCAATTACGAAAATTGCAATACAAAAAACTCAAAACGAAGGAACTACAATCGGACAGAATGAAGCTATCAAAGATGGTTGTAAATAAAAATTACTAACATTTTTTTATTTACATCTAATCTTGGAAGTTATAAAAAAATGTAGAAGCATTGCTGGGAGAACTTTGCATGAAAAGTTTTCCTTGACAATTCAGCTTACTTAAAAATGAAATACCCTCAAAAGTTTCGACATAATTCTTTCGAACAGAAAGTTTCCGTATAGCCTAGTTTCCGGCGAGTAATCGCGAACTCTACGTTAATGTCAGTAGGTGGCGGTGTCGCTTTAACTAATTATGCCCCATTAAGTGTATAAATTAGACGTAAAGTACGTCCACGACATCGCAACGAAATTCCGTTCCACGGTATCTCGAATTGAGCAGCAAACGGTACACGGAACAAAAGTAACCTCACGACCTTTCTAAGAGGGTCGAGTCAGCACAGGAAGATAAATAGAAATTATAACCAGAATTGTTGACTTTATGACTCGATGTTTCCAGAATTCATAATTAAGTTTTTCTGTATATCTTAAAAATCTTGATTAAAAATCTCGAGTCAAAAAAGTGCATCAATCCCGTGCAATCTTTTGAAATCCGTTGTAATTCTCCCATACCCATGCAGAAATTTTGCCGTGGCCCGATCGGGTTCGGATCTGGCCAAATCCGGCGCGGATCCGGAAACCGACCTGGGCCTGACCCGTGATGAAACACACGGCCCGATCGGTGCCGAACGTGGCAGCCCGATCTGGCTGCCAGGTCTGTCCCGGGCCGGATCCCGATTAATTTCCTGTTGATAATTTTGATAAAATTTGGGTATTTTTTCTAAAATAATTAATAAAAAACAAAGTTAGTGCTTAAAGAAAAATTTAATCATTATATTATATAGGAATTAATTTAATTCGTTGTCAACACGTGGATCGTCACGATCGATTTCATTTCCTACAGCTTGCTGCATTCTCTCATCTAAATCTGCGTTAGGGGTTTGAAATTCGTTGCCAATATCTGGATCGTCACGATCGATTTCATTTGCTACAGCTTCCGGTTCATCGAAATTAATATTTTCTTCCTCTTCATCTTCATCTTCATCATCAGCTTCAGAACCTAACATATAATTAAATACAAGTTTGTCAGTCTTCTTAGAATATAACCTTATATTTACAAATTGAGACCGTAATTATTTATAGGTATTAAATTATGAGCTGAATAATTTCCTATTAACTAAAAAAAAACTAATAATGTCAATTGAGGATAGCCGTGAATATATAAATCTTGATAAACAAATTTAATATTAATTTTAATATTGAGGTTAGGTTTCACTGATTTACTTGCTTGCATTTCCGTCTCGTAAATATGGTATCCTGGTTATCGCACGGTGTTTCTGAACCCGCGGAGTGCTTTTACGCTTTGGCATTGTTTATTGAATCCTTTTTCACAAATCACACTTGAAATTTAGTTCAAAATTGAATAGCTGTCAAAACTGCACACACGTCATTCGCTACTTCACAGAACACATACTAGGTGTCGTTGTAGGCGGTAACCCGGCCACTGGGTCTGACGCTCCTGCGTTTGGAGTGATCAGCCGCTCCAAGTTCGAGAGTTACTCTTCGCTCCAACGGAAAGTCACGCTCCGCTCCACAGGGAGAAGCTCACTTCTGGCTTCAAGTTGGAGTTATAATCAACGCCATTGGAGTGCGCACTCACTCCAAGAAATTTAGAGAGTATCCGGGACAGACCGGGCCAACCCGATCAGGGCCTGATCGGTAAAATGGATCCAGTATGGCGATTTCTGCATGGGTAACAAAAAATAATAGGGACCGTACTCAAATTACGCAACATCTCAAGGGGGGGGGAGGGTCAAGACATTTTGTTACGATTAGTTACGGTAGGGGGGAGGGGGTCCTTCACTCATGTACGTAATTTTTGCAAATTCGCAAAAACTTTCTCCTGAAGATTATCTTTTTAGTTATAAATTTTATTATTTCATTGAAAATTTAACAATTTTCTTAAAAGACATCATTTTTGTTTTGCAAATTCAACTGTTTTGTTGAAAACTCGTCTTTTTGGGTTAAAAATTTAACTCTTTTCGTATAATATTAACCTTTTCTTTAAAATTCATATTTTGTTGCTGATAAGTCAACTGAAATATTTTTTGGATGAAAACTATTTTTTCTGAAAATTTGTCTTTTTAATTTAAAAGTTCATCTATTTTTAGTAGAAATATTGCATCATACTTGGACGAAAATGAAACTATTTTCTTCAAAATTCAACTATATCCTAGAAAATTTACTTTTTGTTTAAAATTTGTATTTTTCTGTAGATAAGTTTATTGAAATCCTTTTGGATGAAAATTCAACTCTTTTTTTTGAAAATTTGCCTTTTTGATTTAAAAATTCACCTGTTTTAGTAGAGTTTTCATTTTACTTGGATAAAAATGCAACTGTTTGGTTGAAAATTTAACAATCTTGTTAAAAATTCATACTTTTTGGTTAAAAATGCAACTATTTATCAGAAAATTAACTTATAGTTTACAATTCTTATTTTGGTGTTGGAAAGTGAACTGGAATCTTCTTTGGATGAAAATTTAACTATTTTTTCAACGTTATTTTTCTTATTTTATCTGTTTTAAAAGAAATATTTCATCTTTCTTGAATAAAAATGCAACTGTTCGGTTGAAAATTCAACTCTTTTTTGAAAATTTGTCTTTCTAATTTCAAAAGTCACCTGCTTTAGCAGAAATTACATCTTTCTTGGATAAAACTGCAACTGTTTGGTTTAAAATTCAACAATTTTGTTGAAGTCATACTTTTTGGTTGAAAATTCTAATGTTTTGTTAAAAATCGAACTATTTCGTAGAAAATTTACTTTTTGTTTAAAATTCATATTTTGTGTTAAAAAATGAACTGAAAGCTTTTCTGGATGATAGTTCAACTTTAAAAAAAAATTTGTCCTGTTTTTATTAAAAATTCATCTATTTTAGTACAAATTTCATCTTTCTTGAATAAAAATTCAACTATTTGGTAGAGAATTCAACTATTTCGTTAAAAATTCATCCCTTTTGGTTGAAAAAATTTGTCTTTTTGGATGAAAAATTCAATTTTGTTCGTAGAAACTTATTTTTTGTTAAAACATTTATATTTAGATCTTGAAAAGTCAACTGGAATCTTTTCTGGATGAAAATTCAACTATTTTTTTTAATTTTCTTTCTTTTCAAATAAAAATTCATCTGTTTTAAGAGAAATTTCATCTTTTTGAATAAAAATGCAACTATTGGGTAGAGAATTCAACAATTTTGTTAAAAAGTCATCCTTTTTGGGTAGAAATTCTTCTTTTTGGATTGAAAATTCAATTTTTTTCGTAGAAACTTATTTTTTGGTTGAAAATTCATATTTTGATCGTGAAAAATCAACTAAAATCTTTTTTAACAGAAAATTCAACTATTTTTTTTAATTTATCTTTTTGATTTATAAATTCATCCGCTTTGGTAGAAATTTCTTTTTTTTATGAAAATGCAACCTTCTGGTTAAAAATTATTCTTTTTTTCTTGAGTATTCAACTATTTTATTTGAAAGATTTGGTTGAATCACTTTGTTAAGAAATCTTTTTTTTAAGAGTTATATTTTTAGTTGAAAATTCATCTCTTTGGATGAAGGTTCAACTATTTTGTTGAAAACTAATCTTTTCAAATTGAAAATTCAACTACTTGGGTAAAAGTTAAACTACATTGTTAAACATTTATTTTTTTGATTGAAGGCTCATGCCTTTGGTTAAAAATTTAACTGATTAGTGGAAAGTTTTTTTTTAACTAATTTTTTAACTGAAAATGTTTGTTTGCAAAGTCAATTTTTGTAGAGAAAATTCGTCTTTTGGTTTGAAGGTTTAACAATTTATGTAGGTAAAATTTTCTTTCTTTAGTGAAAAGTCTTTATTTGTTGAAAATTCGTCTTTTTGGTTTTAAAAAACTTTTTTTTCTGTATAAATTTCATGTTTTTTGATTGAAATATAAACTATGACACTTTTTGTTTGGAATTTATATTTTTAGGTGGAAAATTCAAGTGTTTGTTAAAAAGCCATCTTTTATGGTAGAAAATACATTTTTTTGTTTAAAATAAATTAATAAATTTGAAAATTGTAAATTTGTATCTGAAATACTGTTTTATTCCGGTTATAAAAGATTCTATGTTAAAAGTATAATTTGAAGATTAAAATGCTGGTATTTGAATATTACTGATCAAGGAAAATGAAAAATTAGACCAGGAAAAATAACGGATTTTTGAAAATGAAGTTCTCGGACACCCTGCCTAATTCTACTAGCAATAACTAGTAAAGTATTTTTCAAAACTAAAAATTACGTACAGAAAGAGTGGGGGTTGGTAGAAATATTTTGTTACAGTTTGTTACAGGAGGGTGGGGGGGGTCTCAGAGAAGGCCTATAATCCGTTACGTAATTTAAGTACGGCCCCTTATAGGAAATTCAGTATACGTCTATAATGATTTTCCTATAAAGAATTTCTTATAATTTTTTTCACGATTCTAGATAAATTATTAAAGAAAATCATTATAAGAAAATTAGCATATATGAATAATGTTAAAATATTGGAAGATTTGATGCAGACAACAAAGGATCTATAAAAATTGATTGATTTATTTATTAACTGTAGGATTTCAAACTATTTTAAGGAATTTCATAGGATTCCACAGATTTCAGCCGGTTTCAAGAATTTTTAGAGATTCTCCACAGATCTTAAGCGATTGCGTGAAATTTCATAAAAATATCACGGGATTTCATATTTCAGAGGATTCAAAGACTTTTTAACATTTCCGGGATTTCAAGGGACTCTAAAAGAATTCAAGAAATTTCAAAATTTCAAGGGACTTCCAAAGACTTCAAGAGATTTCTAGAGGACTTTGAAGAAGAAATTAAATGAAATTTCAAAGAATAATGTATAGCAATTTTAAAGGATTTTTAGGTACCATAGAATGACACCCAATTTTTTATTCTTCTACACAACCAATTAGTATAAAAGCACAAGAACTTTGAAGCCCAAAGTCATAAATTACATAAAAGACCAATTTTGTTTTCCAAAAATAAGCATAAATGCAAGAAAAATATAAGTCGGAAGTTTAGGCCAGTGTCGGAATTTAGGGGATTCTATGGTGTATTTCAAGAAATTTTACAAGATCTAAAGTATTTTATTAAATCTCGAAGGATCTCAAGGAATTTCAAAGATTTCTAAAGATTCAAACGGATTTTTAAGATAACTATAGTAAATAAGTTTAAGTTCATTTATATTCAAGAAATTTCAAATGATTTATGATTTCAAACAATTCTAAGGGATACCAAAGAATTTCGAGAGATTTCAAAAATTTCCAAATACGTCAAAGTATTTTCTAGGATTTCCAAAGATTTCTGGGGATTTGAACATTTTTGTGAGAGAACTTTAATGAATAAGTTGAACTTAATTTATATTCAAATGATATGAATTTTTGTATGTTATTGAAATAGATCAGTTTTCAATTTTTAAAAATTCTAAATTTGAGTTATATTCCATTTTTGGAGAATCTTAAGTTTTCAAGGCTGCTAATTTCAAATCTGGTGTCGAAATTAAAAAATTAAAAATGGCCGACCCACTATGGCGACCACAATTACAAATTTTTTGTCAATGCTTCTTAACATTGGTTCTTAGGGGTTCTTGTTTATTCTTGTATCTTGTTCATTTAGTGTGAAAGCCTTAATGCTCATAATTATTCCAAAATGACAAAATTCATGTTTAACTTGTATATGTCGAAGTCAAATTTTTAAATTCGACCTCCAATGCAAGAATTGACTAAATCACTACAACACTGTTGAAAACAATTGCCAAAATTAATTTATGTCCTGCTTCCATCCCACTGTGGTTTTAAACAAATTTCGTAATTTTGAAACTAATTTAATACAGGGAAGTTTTAAAAATTCGTAGGTGGATTTTTCTCAAATTGGGATGATGCCACTTTTTCAATTTTCCTGGTTTTAGTTTGGAAAAATAAAAAAAAGTATTTTGAGAACTGAAACGGGGCGAATTTTTAAGCATTCAGAATTAAGAATCTTCAAATGTGAAAGCGTTTCCACAATTTTGAAGTTTCTAAACCTAGAACGTTTGCCAATTCCAACTCATCCTATTTTTCAGACTGCATAAGATTGAAACGATTTGAATTTTTTGATTTTTCTTATTTGTAAGCTTCAAACCCAATCCTAGCTTTTGGATGTTTTCTAATTTTGTTTTCGGAGTTTTTAAATTTAGAGATTGGAGTGATCATAAATTGATAACAATAATAAAATCGATAATAGCCACAATTTAGGTCGCCTAATTTATGATGTTTAACAAAATTATTTTTCAACAAAAACAAAAATTTTTTAAAATAAGACCCAAATATTAGAACTTTTCCTAATTTTAAGACTATAATAAACTTTTGACGTTCCTGAATTTGGACTGATCTCTATGTTTAGATTTTAGACACTTCAAAAATTGATAGTTTTCACGCACATTTTGACACATCCTTATTTTCGGACATATTCCAATCTTAGAACAATCGTATGTTTTGATTTTTTTGTTAATTTTCTCATTTTGAAACCACGATACATTTTTGAAGTTTCTAAATTCTTTTTGTGCGTTTCTGGGTCTATTTAAATAATCATTTTAAAAATGTCCTCTCTCGGGATTATTCCAATTTTGGGACATTTCCGATTCTAGTAGAATTTTGAAACTTCAACTTTTTGGGACAATTAATCCAGAACTTGTGCTGTTTTCCTAAATTCATAAAATTACAAATATATTTACCGATATGCACGTCCTGTTAAATTTCAATTTGAATTTTTGAAGCAAATAGATAGTTAATAATTAACTAAATTTCCAATTTGATTGCTGCTTAATTTTTGCTCTTGCCTCTGGTTTCATCAATTTCGAATAAATTATAATATTTCAGAGCTAATAACGTTGGCTCAATATGGTGGGCAATTATCGAAACCGCAATTTCAGCACACCTGTGATGTTATATGTAGTAGACTCCTACATAGGTATATACTTAGAATTAGAGTCCTAGGTTCCTAGGACCTAGGTCCTAGAGTTTTGAAAATGTGTGCATTTACTAGGATCCCTCCTAGACCAGCAAAGCACCACTTCGCGCCTCGCGAAGCAATATCATATTTCAAAATCCCTATTTAGCATAAATTTCCGGCGGTTCAGACGAGGCTGCAAGAACAGTGGGTGGAGAATACTCGAGCTTTCTTCCTTGCATGAAATATTGTGCATATATTCTATATGCATCCCTTTGCACCTTTCCTAGTTCTAGTTAAAAAAAAAGGAATTAAAAATGAAGAAAAATTAAATTAAAAAACTGAAAACGAATCTAGTTAGCACTATGGCTTCTGAATACTCACAATAGTGTCTCAGACTTTTAGTACTAAAATTATTTATTGTATTTTAACATCTAGCAAAAGAAAATTCAATTTAGCAGGGACACAAACCCTCAAATGCTCGAGACGTCGGTAAATGTCGGTAACAATTAGTTTCAACTAGAAGCAATCATGCTTATCGACTGATTTCTGTTTAAAGCTGCTTGGCAGATAGGATAAGTAAATCAGCTTCAAATTATCACTTTCCAAAATGAAGCGAACTCTATCTTCATGTAAGAACAAAGAAATATGAGTGTTACATTTGATTGATCTTTATATTTGAAACATTTTCGCCAATTTTGAACAAAATACATGAATTTCGAACTGAAAAAAATCAATTTTCAACCACAAGTGGAATAGTTATATTTTCAGTTAAAAAAATAATTTTCAACCAATAAAAACCAAAGAAATGAATTGTCAACCAAAAAGATGAATTATTTACCAAGAAGATTGATATTCTACCACAAAAGACGAATTTTCAACAAAATGTGTCAATTTTCAACCAAATAAGTGAATTTTCAAGTGAAGAAGATAAATTTTTAACCAAACACGGTGTAGTTCAACTTTCAGTTGAAAAAATTAATTTATAAAAAAAAAAAAAAAAATTTCAACAAAATAGTTGAATTTCCAACCAAAGAAATTTATTTTTAACTAGACTAGACAGACATTAATTTTTTACTGAAAAAGACGAATTTTTGACAAAATACATACATTTCTAACCTATTTGGTTAGAATTGTATGTATTTTGTTAAAAAAAGACCAAAAACGACGAATTTTCAACAAAATGAATACATTTTCTACCAAATAGTTAAATTTTTAAACTAAAAAGATCAATTTTTAACCAAACATAGAATAGTTCAATTTACATTTAAAAAAATTAATTTTCAATACAAAAGTTATTCTTCTACAAAACAGTTGAATTGTTTACCTCATAGTAGAATTGCCTATCAAATTGTCGATACAAAGACAAATAATTTTCGGTGCAAAACAAATGAATTTTCAACCCGAAAATATGAAACTTTTACAAAAAAGTTCATTTTCATCCAAATACTTAAATATTCAGTTAAAAATATTAATTTTCACCAAGACATGAAAGTTTTTAGAAAATAGTTCAATTTCCAACCAATCAGATGAATTTTCTTTAACCAAACAGTGACATTTTTAACTAAAAAATCATATTTTCTACCGAAAAAATTTGTTTGTAAGAGAATGCATACATTTTTTACCAAATAGTTAAATTTTCTACCAGAAAAGGTGATTTTTTAACCAAATAGTTCAGTTTTTACTCTAACAAAGATCACTTTTTTACCAAAAATAGAATAGTTAAATGTTCATTGAAATCAATAATTTTCAATTCAGGAAAGTGAATTTTTTAACAAAAAAATTCAATTTGAAAGCGTTCGATGTTGAAGAAATTCGAATTGGAATTGTCGAAAAATTTTTAACTATTTAATTTTTGAAAGCCCAAAAACAGTCCAAATTTGAAAACTGGGAATTCGAAAATTTGCTTTAGTTCGAAAAAGCGTTTGGAATTTTATCTCTTCAAATGATAGATATCATATTCAGTGTTGCCAATGACCGGGAAATTTCCCAATTTTCTGGTAGTTTCGATACTGGCGGGAATTTTTCATAAAATCTAAAAATGCCGGGACAGAATGGAACGATTCATTTAAATTAGATTCAATTATCTTTGAACACATTTCAGAAAAATTTTCAGAAAGTAATATCGAAAAATAACACAGCCACACAACAAAAAATCTTTTTGCGGGTCTGGAGGTCAGACCATGTTTACTATATGTTTTTGGGGTCGCTGAATCCGAATCCGAGGCCAAAAAACCCTATAAGCACGTCAGGGTTCTGACATAACCTCAAAAAACCTCATAAAAAATATTTTCCCGGATCTGGGGGTCAGACCATGTTTATTATATGTTTTTGGGGTCGCTGAATCCGAATCCGAGGTCTAAAAACCCCAGCACGTCAGGGTTCTGACATAACCTCATAAACCCTCATAACTTTTTTTCGAGTCTGGGGGTCAGACCATGTTTATTATATGTTTT
>CAKNYM010047659.1:93676-103975 GCA_932195095.1 Andricus curvator
AACTTTTTTTCGAGTCTGGGGGTCAGACCATGTTTATTATATGTTTTTGGGGTCGCTGAATTTGAATCCAAGGTCCAAAAAATCCGAGCAAGTCAGGATTTTGACATTACCTCAAAAAACCTTATTTTTGTGATGTTTAATGAGGTAATCTCAGAACCCTGACGTGCTGGGATTTTGTTAACCTCGGATTCGGATTCAGCGACCCCAAAAACATATAGTGAACATCGTCTGACCTCCAGACCGAGAAAAAGATTTTTATGAGGTTTTTTGAGTTTATGTCAGAACCCTGACGTGTTGAGGTTTTTTGTACCTCGGATTCGGATTCAGCGACCCTAAAAACATATAGTAAGCATGGTCTAACCTCCAGACCAGGAACAAAATTTTATGAGGTTTTTTGAGGTTATGTCAGAACCCTGACGTGCTGGGGGTTTTGGACTTCGTATTCGGATTCAGCGACCCCAAAAACATATAGTAAGCATGGTTTGACCTCCAGACCCGAAAAAAGATTTTTTTGTGTGTGGCTGTGTACACAGTAAAAAAAAAAGGATCAATTTTGTTGCAGAGCATTTTGCTCCAACGTCTCGAGATCATAATGATATGTCCATTCGTATCACCTTGATCATCTTTTTTGGGTCATTGCTCAGACTTAACAAAATGGCCGCCAATTTTCGGCGCCGATATCATAACGACATAACCTAAAAATTGTATCTAACCACACGCAAGTGACAACTACACTTAACAGGTGATATTTTCTAATATCAGAATTCCTTAATTTTTTAACTTTTCAAGTACACTGCACGATCAGAAACCATAAAAAGCTCGCATTTGAGCTAAAGTACTCTAAGAACGTCAGCCATCTTGGTTTGCTTTGATACATGATCACGCATCAGATCATTATGATCTCAAAAGTCGATCATTCATTCCGGCCGATCAAAATGCTCTTGATTTCGGTGTCATTTTTGTTGCATATCAAAATGATATTGATTTCGGTATCATTTTGAACATTTTTTTTTACTGTGTAATGTGTTCTGGCTGTAGATGATGATTTTACTGTAAAATGTAAATCAATACAAATTATACAATTACACATTTTTTAAACTACTTTATTTCAAAATTGAACCTGATTTTTCACTTTTAAAATGTCCAGGACATTTTTCGGGAAAATTTTGAAGTTGTCCGGATAAAATTCGTTCCCCCTGTTAGAATGCGCTAGGCTAGAACAAGGCGTTGCCTCACTCTGGCAACATTGACCTTAATAATAACTTTTCCTCCGGACTTTTTAAAACAAGTTTTTAGTGGTGCACCCAGTAATTTTGATTTTGAGCTTAAAGGCCAGTTTGCGGCAATATGTTCTCATAACCAGGAACGGGTCTCTTAACCGGATATAAATCTCGTGGAGGCGAAAGATTCGCCCAAGCGTACTGTCTGATAAATCTCGATGAGAAAATTGATTATCGGCAGCGAGTCCTCTCCACAGAAACCAGGTTCCTATATATTAAGCCAATTTGGCCGAACCGCAAAAGCGCTTTCTCTAACCCTCCCAACCTCTTTTCACCCACAACCCCACAGCACAACGCCATCTGTGTCTGTTATCCCCTTTCTGGGGTTCCTTCTGATAAAACGTCTTTAGGTTCGCATCCATTCATCCTCTACTTCTACGAAGATAATCCTTGCTCAGAGTTTTCTTAGAAAAAATGACAATTCCATCTTTTCAAGCAACAAATTTAATTTATTTTGAAACCAACAGGAACTGAACGCACACTTCTGAACGTGTTCTGAATTTTTATATTCTAGCATTAAAATACAAACAATTTAAAACTCCATTATTAAACATAGTTCTAAATAATAAATTTAACAAATTTTTGAAATAATTACTAATAATAATCGACAAGTGTTCGCAGAATGAAGTTGTTTCTGTTCGCAGGATGAAGTTGGTTCGTAGAAATGCTTTTTTTTTTTATTCCTGTTGTTTTTTTATTTGTTCGTTTTATTATTTGAAGGACTTAAAATTTAAAGGGAAATAATGTTGAATTTATAATTTATGAAATTTGTTGGAATTAATTTTCAATCTTTGAAATTGTACAAAAAAAAATGAAAGTATTAATTGAAAACTAATATTTCTGTAATCAATATATTTGACGTCATACGACAGGTTCTTTAATTTTTTCTTTATCAGTTAATACATTTTAAATTTTTACGTACTAAAATACTTAGAATAAAGTAGAAGCCTTTATGACTTCTGATATTAGTTTCAGTAAAAAAGTAATTGAATTTCTAAAATCTATTTTGTAAATATTTCAAAACTGTAAATTAAAAAAAAATATCTTGTTGATCAGTTATCATTTTTAAATCTTTCAAAATTATATCGGTTGAAAATAATTATATTTCATAGTTGAGAAACAAATTAAAACCAATCATTAGTTAAATCATTATTTTCAACTTCAAATTTTTTATTCAAGCAATTCAAGACAGGACTCTTGAATTACTTGAATAGATGTTTTAACCCTTAAAGTTATCACTGTGGTCTTTTAGACCCCGACTTTTTTAATCGTGAGTCATTTTTTCCATTTTTTTTTAGTTTTTAATTTTTTTCATATGTTAAAATTAAATATATATATTATATATATATATATATATATATATATATATATAAACTAGTTTTATCTTATAAAGGATATAAAAAAGTATATCCAAAAAAATTTTCGTGCAAAAATATTATCACAGAGAGGGGATAACTTTAAGGGTTAAGTTAAACAAATTCAAAACTTTAAATAACTGAAGAAATCCCAATTCAAAATCTTTGATATTAAATAACCTGTCAATGAGGGATACTTAAAATTGTATAATTTCAAAGTCTCGAAGGCTATAAAAATAGAGAAATTTTTATTCTTAGGTTTACCAATTTGAATAATTTTACTACATAGCTTTTAAAATTGAAAATCAATCGATTTTACAGATTGAAAATGGACTATTTTCCCATTTAGAGCGTTTTAAATTTTAAATATTTGAAATTTGAATTACTAAAAAATGGTGCAATATCAAATTTAAAGCTTTTCAAGTTAAAATCTACAGCTTTCAAAACTTAAAATGAAAAATTGTTATTTATTTTTTTCAATTATTAAGAGTTTTATATTTAGAGCAATGAAAATTTGGCAGATTCTCTGATTTCCTGAAAATCTCTGAATATTTTTAATTCCTTAAAAATTTGGATGATGAATTCCCTGAATTCTTTGAATATTCTAACTTCCTGAAATTATTTGAATTTTCTAAATCCCCTGAATTCCTTCAAATATTCTAAATTCTCTCACGAATGAGAATGTAAAATAATAGTTTAACATTAAAATTGATTAGACTAATTTTTCTAAGATCGAAACATAAATACACCGTAATTTTTACCGTTTATAATGAATAAATTTCATATTATTAGCATTTAAATTTGAATTATTCTAAATGAACGTTGAAAATAATAAGTAATTTTAAATACGAAACATTGAAAATTGAAAAATTCCTACTAAGGAACGTTGGAAATTAAACAAATATGAACTTCATTTAAAACTGACAAAATAAACTTTTTCATATTTTTAATTATGCTCTTCAAAATTCAACCATTGCAATTTTAATTTCATTATCAAAACTTACAAAAGGAAAAAATTGAAGATTCAGAGGTCAACATGAAAATTCAGAACTCTTAAATTGTAACCATTAAAATAAAAAAAAATCAATTCCTGAGGTATCAGTTTCAGATAGTTCAATTCTTATCTAGTTTAATTCAAAACAACATAATTTTGACCTTTATAATTTCACATCGTGTAATTTTCAACAGTTCATTTAAAATTATTATTTAATTTAAAAATTTCCCAATCAAATATTTTTCAATTTTAAGTCATCTGTTTTTTTAAATCTTCAACTAAAAATTGGACAACTTTAAGATATTAGGTACATTAAAATTTAAAACATAGAATAAAAAACAAGATTGCTATATATGATTTCAATCATTTAAATTGCACAATTATTTTGAAAGCTTTTCAATTTCGAATTGTTTTTTTTTTCATTGAGTTTGAAATGTTCAATATTTTGGAATATTTTGAAATAAAAATAATTCTATTTTCAATGTTTCGAATTTATTCTGGCGGAATTTGATTTGAAATTGTTTAATTAAAAATCATTCAAACTGAAAATTGTTTAACTATCAAGACTTTCAACTTGATATTCTATGATTTCGAAGAATTTAAAAAAGAACAGTCAATTCTGTACGTTTAAAATGAAAACCAGACAATTTAGAATATTTAAATCTAAAAATTTTCAATTTAAAACTGACTAAATTGAAACCAAATTATTATTATTATTATACCATTAAGCCATTTCCCTTTCGGGGTAGGCGTGACTTGCTCGGTTGGAAAATAGTATTGGGTATATGGGTGTATTGGTATAGAGTATATAGGTACAAGTTAGATAGGTATATAGGTGTAAAGTAGATAGGTATATAGGTGTTAGGTATATATGTTTTAGATTGATCTGGAATTCTCGTGTCATTTATTCAAATGACACGTTTATTCCGCAACACTGCTCCGACCCAGGTTGCTTATCAATCTCTCTAGCGATCACCCCAAGTGAGGAGCCTCACAAAATTGTTATGTATGGTTCCCCACTTGGGCCCATTAGAATCCAAGGTCTTTGTTTCAGGCTTCATTCATTCTATTGTCACTCTGTTTACAAACTATTTGTCGCCACACTTTTCTGTCCTGGCATACTACTCTAGCTTCCTTCACGTCCATGCATTTAAATAATTCAGAATATTCAAATCTAAAATTATTGAATATGAAACTATCAAAGTTTTCCATATGAAATTCTGAAAGATTCAATCTCGGATTCAATAGTGAAATTGTCCTGACATTTTTATTTTTTAAATTTGAAACTAACATTGTGAAATTTGAAATTGGAGACCTCCCAAAATTAAGACATTTTAAACCAAATATTTTCGAATTTATGTTTATGAAGCGAAAAAGCTTTAGTTTCCACGCCTCACAAATTAAACTATTCCAGAATTGCGCATTCATAAACATAAGTTTTAATTGAAATTATAGAAATTCTGATAATTATATGCTTTCTAATTGGAAACTTTCAAAATATAAGAATTCAAACTTGAAGCATTAAAAGTTAAGCAATTCTAAACTTTGTTCAAAAATTGAGGCATTCTTAAATTAGGATCTTGAAACTATGTAGTTAAAAATAATTAACTTTCAAATTTTACATTATGATTTTTAGGTTTTTAAGGAGGTTATGATATAATTAACTATTTTAATTTTTGAATTGTGAACAGCTATACATTTTAAAATCAAAAATTATACAAATAAATTGCAAACTTTAGAAATTATAAAATGAAAAAAAAACATTGAAAAATTAATATTGTCAAAATACAGTCTCAAATTAAAATTTTTAAACGACTTTAAATTGAAGCATAAAAAATCAAAGAACATAACTTTTTTTAAATACAGAAAATGATAGAAATTTTAAATTGTAGCTTTCTAAATGGAAAAATTTTTTATTGGAAACATTGAGGTATACAACATTCCATGTCGGTTTCAACAATCATTTTCCACCTTCTCCGACCGAAACAAAAGGTTGCATTCAAAAAATAAATTAATTTCCAAAATAAAAAATCCATACATTTCCATTAAAACAAAATGGTCTAAAAAATCCGAGTGGAAATATTGGATATAGTATATAACGTATGTTCATTGTTTGTCAAATATAAAATGTATTTTTATTGCACAAATCCAAAACTATAACATTATTTCAGCATCCAGGACAAAAATACTTTTAATAATAATATTATTTAAAAAATTTAATTCCTGTTTCATTAAAGAAAATTTAAATTCGAGCAGAAATCAAATGACGCGGTCAAATCACATGAGCAGGAATAAATAAATTGGAACTGTTGGCATAAGTTATATACTCATATGACAAATGGACGTAAATCTAAATCCAATAAAATAAAGCTTAATAGGTCTCCGGTTGCTATTGTCCCCCATGTTTTGTTATTTGTGATCGACGGAGGCAAAATTCGTGTTGGAATATAGATTATAAAAATATATCACATAAACAGAAACCCTTTTCTCGACACATCTAAAATATGTATCACGTCCATGTTTTATGAGCGATCAGCCTCAACAAATATTTCAAACCTTTTTTTGCATATTATTTTCAAATATTTCCTACTTTTTGCCATTTAAAATATATATATTGTATATTGTGATGTATGATATATAACACGGTTTGAAGATCCATCACCTTAGTAGGATTTGCAAGAGACAAGGATTTACCTCGGGAATTTCAATCGTAAGAAAATTCGAAAAATTTTCTCCTTATCTTAGAATAACCAAGAATTTAAAGGACTTTGATCCAATAAATAAAAAATTGTATACAATCCAATGTTATTATTTAACAATTAAAAGATAATTCATTATAATTTATTTTGATTAATTTTCTCAACTTTAAATTCAAATATTCCATTTTTAGCTCAAAATTAAAAAAATAAAATTGAACAAATCTGAATGCTTAACTCAATTTATAAAATAAGCTATTCTGCAGTTTTGAAGCCTTTAATTTCTGGATTTGAATTTTTTCAACTTTTAATATGAATTTGAATTATTCAATTAAAATCTCTTAAGTTCAAGTTCTTCATAGCTAAATGCTTATTTTTCCTTTTTTCACATTTTGAAAGAATTGTGAAAGTATTTCATTTTTATGAATGACAAATTCTACTGAAGAAACTAATTTCCTGAAAATAAATTCTTATTTCTTCCAAGCAAACGTAAAAAATTTCCTCTATATATTCGCAGAGTAATACAATTTCAGTCCTGGAACAAGCTTCCTTTACTTTTCAAGGAATTTCTTATTTTCTTCCTTAGTTTCCGAGGGCAATATATTCTCTGGTTAAACATTGCATAATAAAAAAAAGTATGCTCTGAGTATCCAGCTTTAATAATTTTTTCATTTATCCTGAAATCTGACTCATGCATCACATCTTCTTTAACTTGCCTATTAGTATATTAGAAGATGAATTCAAAATTATAAACAAATATTTCAATTAATGTTCCACCTGGCATTTCACCTCCTTTTCAACAGCCAGTTTGCGTCCAAAATTTTTGGATTGGATGAATTAATTCAAGACAATTATTTTCATTTATTATTGGTAATTACTCGATTTTATAATACAGATTTGAACATTATTTTGACATTCTTCGCAATGAGGACCTTTTTTATGGTCAATTAATCATTTTCAAACAAATTTATAAAGGGAACAGGAGTTAATAAAATTATTTTCCTACAAGTTCTTTTTTACTCCTTTTTCTAACAAAATATATAGCTTATTCTTGTCGAATTAATTTTCAAAAATTATTACACACGTTTCAACTTGAAATGATTTAATTAATAATGCTTGATTATAATTGTTCATTCTGGAAGCTTTTCACAATAAATTCACTATCTGATATGGAATAATCCGAATTGTGTATCTCATATTTGATTTTTTTTAATTCAGTTTTCTGCAACAAAATTTTAAAATGCCTCACCAAAAATACATCCCATATGACGGAAACAAATGAAAGATTTTCAATCTTTATTTTTAATATTATGTATTCGTTATTTTCAATTTTTGTATAAAAACGCATTGAAACATAATCATTAGGGTACGCGTGGTCCAGAAAAAACTTTTTTCTAGAGGGCAATGCTCAGTTTTCGAAAAAATGGGAAAACTACTTATTATATTTTCGTATACATTCAGTATAAGTTACTTCTTGAGAAATATTCAAGGAATCGTTTTCACCCCATAAAGTTTAAATTTGACGCCTCAACCACTTAGTATTGTGCCCGGAAAATGCCCCGAAAATGCAAAATAGAGGTTTTATTAAAAATTCATGCTAGAGACGGCCTTGTTTGAAAATGTTCAATATGCATTTTTTTCATTCAATTCAATAATACAATTAAGTTTTCAAGTATTTTTCAACAAATTTCAAATTATTTAAACAATGGCTATTTGTTCAGAAATTGTAATTTCCCCTTTATGTGTAAATCATAAAAAGTATAAGCATGTTTTCGAATTGAAGACACAGGAAGTGAATGTTGAGAATAATATTTTTTTTATTGAGTTATTTGTCAATTGTTTCAACAATTTATATTTGATTCGTTTTTTGTTTTCCTACCAAATCATGCTAAGTTCGTATTTTCTGGAATTAATGACACAATGATTGTTAGGAGAAATATTTTATGTTGAAGACCTTTTGTAATTGTTTATATGATTTATATTTGTTTAAATTTTTGTCATGCCAAATAATGAAAAATTAGGCCCTTCTTAAACTAATTACATACTTGATGAATTTCAGGAACAATATTGTTTGTTCAAGATATTATTAAATTTTTATACTCAATTCTTCAAACAATTAATATTTGCTTAAACAATGCCAGAAAATACGAACTTTTCACAATTTGGAATGAAAACAAAAATTGGCAAATATAAACTGTTGTAACAATTTAAAAATGCCTCAAACGAAGAATATTATTAATATATTCATTAATTATATTAATAATTATAATTGTTCAACCAATTTAAAATTAGTTCAAAAATACTTGCAAACTTGTCACTTATGGAATAAAAAAATCCATGCTGAGATAATTACAAAAAATCCCGTCGAAAATATTTCTTGAAAATTTCTTCATTAGCGACTAAAATTTAATTTCGCAAAGGGTAATAACAAATAGCTGTTGTCCCATACTAATTTCAAAAAACAAATATTAAACAATTGAAAAACAAACTGGGAATTTCTCTCTCCAGGAATTTTGCAGTGCGTTTTTGGACCACCCTAATAATCATACATATCGTTTAATTTTTCTTTTGAGGAGCATTTAAAAATTCTAAAATGACCCTGATTTTCAAAAGTGAATCAATCTAAATTTCTAGGTAGCTGTAATTCTGTGTTTTTGTAAGAAAAACTAATTTTTCAAATGAGGAAGGTTTGCTTGGGCCTTGAAATGCTTTTCAATTAGAATGCATAGGAGCAAGCTAGAAGAAATCGAAATGCAAATAAGCGAGATTTTAAATTAGTAATTTTGTACGAAATTCGTAATTTATCCGGACGATTCCCCTGCGGGTACTTTACACTGGCTTGGACCCAATTTTTTGTTTTCTTTTTGTATTTTTTTCTAGATTCTTCATCTCTTGGATTACTGGTGGTATTGTAGCGATGAGGTATGATATTAATATATATATATATATATATATATATATATATATATTAGGGTGGCCCAAAAATATAAATTTTGGAATTTTCGACGCGCGTCGACGCCAAATTGTTCTCTCGTAGAAACAAATGAATACATATTTTTTTATTTTGAAATAAAATGATTGTTAGTACTTTGTAAAGTATTTTGAAGTTTTCTCCCAACGTACGAATTAAAACAGAAAAGTTTCAAGAGAACCTGAAGCGAGCCCTGAGATTTAACCCAGGCGGCAGTTTTAGTGTTATTACTCTGTTATTCAACTCATTGAAGTCAAGTATCCCCCTAGGGTGCGGGTATTGTAAAAAAATTAGTTGGTTCCCCAGAAAGTGCGAAAAAAATTGGGGAAATGTGCTGGGTTACAGGTTTGGGCCTGTAGCAGGGAGCTTTATGGTCGAGCCTGCATCTGGAAGTCCTAAGCCTTTAACAATAAGCCACTCTGAGTTCAACTTAGCTGCCATAAATTCTTCAGGATCGGAGAAAAGCTGCTGTTGGACTGAAATTTTTCATTTTCACTAATTTTCGTAATCGCTTCAAAACTATAATTTAAAAAATAATGAACATTTTTTTTTCACAAATCTGTTCTCAATATTCTCATAAATGCTTCTTGAAAATTTCACGTTAAAAAATCATATCAAAGGCTCGCTACGAGTCTACAAATATTGTAATTTTAGACAACTTTCAAGGTGTCTCAAATTTTTTTATAACTTTGTTCGTGTATTAAAATTTGACAAAATGCATCTTTACTGAGAAGAGAACAAGTTTATAAAAGGGCAAATAAATTGACTTGTAATTTCTTGATCAAAATCAAGGAAGTAAAAAAAGTATACGTTTTACGTGTTAAACTCCATAAGACACAAAAATTGATTTACAAAGTACTAAAAATCATTTCATTCCAAAATAAAAAAATATGCATTTATTTGTTTCTACGAGAGAACAATTTGGCGTCGACGCTGGTCGAAAATTCCAAAATGTGTATTTTTGGGCCACCCTAATATATATATATATATATATATATATATA
>CAKNYM010047659.1:108007-142380 GCA_932195095.1 Andricus curvator
GTCCTGTTACCCTAGGAAAATATCCATGTTAAGGGTTTGATTTTCCAGAAGATAAGTTTCCATGGTATTTTTGAAGCTTGCGTTGGGAAAAACTTCTACGATATTCTGGTGCCCTTTTACTAATGTATACAAAGTGCATTAGCACCTACCACTGCAATGCCCATGGATTCTCGAATTTCCATTGTGGCGGCGGATAATCCTATTTTCTGCCTTCTTTTGAAAGAAAATCATTGAATGGATCCTTCACACTTTATAGTTTACAGTTTACAGTTTACACTTTACACCATAGAATTCGTTAGCCTCTCAACTTCTTACCTGGTTTTATTTGACTTTTTTTATTAAAAAAAAAAAGATTTCTTATTTAAACTGTTTTGTTTACCCTCAGACTTTTTTCGGTGATCTGTCTCAAGCTAAATAAAATATCCCACCCGCACATGATCTTTCTGGCACAAATCCACATTGGACTTCGCAGATCTTATCTTCTGTTATTTTTATTACCCTATGAATAGGTATTTTTTAATATATTTTGCTTACGGTACTTAGTAAGCTCAAGCTGTTACCTCTTTAATTATTATAGTTGCGTTTATCTCCCTTTCCTTTGTATTTTGGGACGATAATTGCCTTTTTCCAGTTATATATTTGCCACTGTATTTAAGCATTTCAGCGTTAATACCATCCACACTAAAAAAAATCTGCCCGCTTAGCGGGCACATTCTCATGGCGCGCTTCGCGCGCGGCCCGCTTCGCTCGCAAGTTTGAGCGCGCCTAGGGCGCGCGACTGTTGGATCTCGCGCTTCGCGCTCTATCATATATTTATCTCGCGCTTCGCGCTCGATTATGTATTCACCTCGCGCTACGCGCTCGGGCGTATTTGCATCGCGCTTTACGCTAGGCTCCTCTAGATTTTTGAACTTCGTGTTCGACTTCGATGAAAAGAAAAAGTTTGTTTGCAAATATTATAAAATTATCAAAACCTCTACATATTAAGTGATTGTTACTCTCTAAATTTTCTCGAGTGAAAATATCACTCGATCCTTCGAGTGGAGGCTAGTTTCACTCCGTTCGAGTGAATTATTTTCACAATTTCACTCGATCGCAGTCAATGTGTTCGCTCGAAAACAACGAGTGGAAGGTTTCGCTCGAAATCGTCGAGTGAGCCACTATACCTGGTGTTTTTCGCTCGAGGAACGAGCGAAGTCCTCGGTGCGCACGGGGGTGAAGCTAGCATAGGAACTTCCGGCAACAAATCTGACTTCCGGCCCAGTTCGATTTGGGGTCCTTTCTAGAGACTTTAAAAATATTAAATTTGCGAAAATGTAGTGAATTTTGATATCCTTAGTATGGTAGCACTAATAGTATTGGGCTGACAGGGCTGGCTAAGCCATGTTCGCCACGTTTCAACGAATTCTAATTAAAAAATAGAATAATAATATAATAACGTAAGTGCAAATTCTTATTTATATGGATAAATTAATTTGAAAATTCTGCCTCCAAATGCATTAAAAGTAGGGCAATCATTTTTGTAGTAAATGTGTGGGAAAAGTTGCTTACGATGAACCGCGCGAGTAAAACCTAATCTCAAAGTGTTTATTGCATTGGGGACCTAGTTTTTGTAAATTAGAATTTATGGCACAAATTATTCAATTTGTGCAATATATTTTCACAAACATTTGCTGCAAAAATGATTGTCGTGCTTTTAATGTATTTAGAGACAGAATTTTTAAATTAATTTATCCATATAAATAACAATTTGAAATCACCTTATTATATTATTATTCTATGTTTTAATTAGAAGGAACGGTAACAAAGCCTTTTGAAATTTTTACCGACCGACGAGAGAGAAGATAATTGGTTAACAATAGTTGTATAACAATATCAATGATTCATAATGCCATTTATTGATGTTATTGTGTACTTCAATTGTTGTATGTAATAATATCAATTAACGGTATTAAAAATTATTGACAACAATAATGAGTACAATAATTCAAATTTAAATATCCCGCCCGCACGGCCGGTTGCGATTTTAGTTTCCCCAGTTCTCACCCCGTGTCGCCCCATAAGCGGCCATATTGGTTGTGAGTAAGTAGCTTGCACCCGACGCTATGCTGTAAAAGTGACATTTAAAGTGAATATTACCTTATAAAGTTTAAAAATGATTAGTTGATAGTTTTAATTGAAAAGTGATTACATTATTAGTGATATATTAGTGATTTTTAGTGATAATTAGTGATAATTAGTGACTTGGAAGAGTCAGTAATGGGATTCCTCGAGGAATATGGCTTCTTTCTCGGCTTTTTTACCAAGGGTAAGTTTATTAAACTTAATCATAAAGCCTTCTTGAATTTTTGATATAGCTATTATATACTAAATATTTTTTATTGTGCGTAGGAAATGCTGGACAGCCCCGAAAAATTATCAAAGCACTAAGTGGAGGCATATGGAGTTCCTGAAGATGCTGGAAACATCTTAAAAGGTGAGAATTTATCATTATCATGATTGGGTATAATGATATTTTTTAACATTATATAGTCTCAAAACTATACAAATCTGCGTTGCATGTCCCCAATTTGAATAATTTTTTATCACTCTGTAGGAAAATATCTATAAGAACAGAGTGTTTGGCCAACCTGTTAGATCATCAATTTCTCCGAAAGTATTCAACATTTTTTACGTTTTTAGGGCATCCAGGGTTACACATAGCTAAAAAAATCAGTTGAATACGTCATTGTTTATTTGAAATGAGTTAATTGGGATTTTTTGTTTCTTCTTTTGCTTGAGATGAAAATTGTACATTCGATTTGATATTTATCATTGACGGTTTATTTTGTTCATAAAAAGATTCTCCACGATTCCATTAGCGGAAATTTTATTAAAACTTATACGTTTTACTCTCTAAATCTGAATCAATGAAAAATTCACTGATTGAAATAGTGGTTGGACATTTCACTGATTAATCAGTGATATTGGACTTTTCACTAACACCAGAGTAAATCATGCGAGACATATCCTCTAAGTTTTAAAGTGAAGCGTGTTGTTATTCTTTTACTTAAGTAGCAAAAATAATTTTTTTAAGAAATAAATTTTTGAATTGTCGGACTATAAGTGTGCTGAATTTACTGTGGAAAAAATATACTCTAGCTCGTATGAAAAGTACTTACTTGACTGGTGTGTACATGACAGTCGAATCTTGAATGTAAAGAAATATCTGAGGTTTTTTGTCATTTAGAAGCATCAAATCTTTTCAAATTTTTAAATATTTGATCACATTTATGGGTTTTAAGTTTGCACTATGATTATTTCATTAAACCTACTAAAATCTCATTTTATTATGACTGCTAAATTGACGTGGTGCAGTGCTTCCAAATCTCAAAAGTGAAACTTTCACTGAATGAATGAGTAACTTTTCACTGTTTGTCAGTGACCGGATTCTAGCTATTTGAATCAGTGAGATTTCACTGACAATCAGTGACTTTTCACTGATTCAGATTTAGAGAGTACGTAATCAAAATTTATACAAAAGAAATTGTAAATAATAAAATAAATAATTTTAAGAACAAAATAAGCCGTCAATGATAAAGATTAAATCAAAATTACAATTGTTTTCTTAAGCATAAGAAAAAACACAACAGTCCAAACAACTCATTTTTAATAAAAAATTACACAGGATGACAAAAATGACATCTTTTTTGTACCCAAAGACCGGACCATGTGACCCTGAAGGATATTGGTATCCTAAAACCGAATCCATCATTCAAAATTTTTCCTATACGTCAGGTTTTTGAGATATCCTAACCTTAAAGTGCAAAAATGGCTAAAAATAACTATTTTTGCACTTTTAGGTTAGAACATCTCAAAAACCTGACGTATAGGAAAAATTACACAACAGATTCATTTTTAGGACACCAAAGTCCTTCGGGGTCACATAGTCCGGTATTTGGGTGCAAATTTTGTCGGCCTGTGTTATACATTCAACTATTTTTTTTTTCAACGAATACTTAGATAATTTTTCAAATTTTGTTATATTCAACAATGTGGCTATTTTTCTCGATTTTGTGAACCGCTTTCAACATTATTACATTTTTAGGTTATGTGTACCCCTGGAACATCCTTGAAATATTGGATTTTTATATAACTATAGAAATATATGTCATATGAGTTAAAAAAAAGAATAATATTTCTTGCAAGTTAATAATAAATTTCTTGTTAAGAAAAGATGCAGAAAATACAGTTCACTTTTAATTGAAGTTTATTTTTAAAACATTCTAATTATATTATTGTACAATAATACATTTAGTAAACAAAAATATCAAAGTTTACTTTGCCTAAATTCATTCCGGCAAATAATTTCAGCGAATTAACATTTGCTTTAAGTTTTATTTTTATGAATAGCCATTTTTTTATGATTTTGATTCTTACGACCAGCGACATAGTCTAAAATTCATTTACATGATCATCATTCATAACATATTAATACTCATCTTTTTTTTCAGAACCCCCCAACAACAGCTAGAAGAGGTCCAAGGAGTCGAGAGAGAGGTTGAGTGAGCGCAAATGACTCGAGCAGCTTCGTAGCTACAAAGCGAGCAGTCCGAACACTCGCGTGCGTGTTTCGCATAGAAAATTATCTTTCTTGATTGAAAATTCTAATATTTGGTTGAAAATTCATGTGTTATATATTTGAAAGCATTATAAGAAGAACATTTATAACATTATTAGATTGGATATATATTTTAAGGAATGTATGCATATTTTTAATACATCATTAATGTTTAATCATTGTAATATATTATAATTGATATATTACCGAAACAATTATTCTTGCTAATTGTGAATTGTAATATATTAGAATTAATATATTACTGTAGAAAATAAAGTTTTGTAATTCTGAATTTGTATTTTTCTTTAAATTACTGCAGCATTAAAATATTTTTTTCACTCGAATCGAGTGACATCTTCCTTTTTTTCGAGTTTTATTTACCGCTCGAATGGCTCGAGTGAACAAATTCACTCGAATATCGTTTGAATTATTTCACTCGCTTCGAGTGATATCTCGCTCTCTTTCGAGTTGAATTTACCGCTCGAATGACTCGAGTGAAAAAATTCACTCGAAAATCGATTGTATTATTTCACTCGCTTCGAGCGATATCTCGCTGTTGTTCGAGTGAGAATTCACTCGAAGGAGTTGAGTGGGAAATTCGCTCGAGCTAAAAGTGGAGTTTCACTCGAATAAGACAAGCGGGGTTTTCACTTGTTCTTCGAGTGATTTTTCACTCGAATTGAGTGAAATTTCACTCGAGAAAATTTAGAGAGTAGTAGCTTTTATTTTAGACTGAAAAGGAACTTTATTTACTCAAGGTTCTATCGACCTTAAGGAACACATTCTCATCCAGACACTCGCGCTTCGCGCTCGATATTTGATTTGAAAATAATTTGAACCGTATGATAGAAACAAAAAAGTTTGAGCGCACTTACGGCGTGCGATTTGGTAAATACACTGAGCGCGCACTTTGTGCTTCGTGTTATATGTTCTTCATATATACAAATTACTAAATTTGTATTTGATTTCAAATGAAAAGTAATGATATAATTCAGGCGACAAATTTTATTAGTTAACATTTTATTTTAGCTTGTGCCGTTTATCAAAAAAGTTAATTTTTTCATTTTGAATATATTCTTACCACAAAAATTGATTACGGGTGTGTAAGTCTTTTTTGAATGCACAATTTTTGTTCATTTATATGTTTTCGTACCTTGCATTGTTTTTTCAAAAATTTGATTTTTTTTACTGTCAATGTTATTTTCACGAATAAAACAAAAACCACGCATCCTATCGAAACATGAGTCACAATAAATTTGTACCTCTTCCTTGGATGAACAAATTTTGTTTCGGTCATTTTTTCGTAGCTGGTAATATTCGTCTGAAAATTTGATTTTTCTATTTTCAATGCTGTTTTTTACGAATAAAACAAAAACTACGCGTCATATCAAGAAGTGAATGATAAGAAATTTGTAGATCTTTTTTAGGTACACAATTTTGGTGAGATGACCTTTTCTGGTATCTTGCATAGTTTTACAGCAAAATGGCTATTTTGATTTTTCATTAATTTTTTGTGCGATCAAAATTTGAATTTTTTATTTTTCGAAAAATTCAAAAAGTTGTCATGAAAATATTATAGGGTGTTCAGAAATCAACGTTTTTCTCCTCTTGACTTTTTTTCATATCGTGCGTTTTTCGGCTTAAAATGATCATTTTCGTTTGTTTTTTGGAATTTTGAAAATGCTATAACTCCAGTAATTTTATTTTATCGCGAAAAGTGATAAGAATATTTTGTTCGTCATTTTGCGTACTACTAATAACCGTACATAGAATTTTCAAATCTTCCAAAAAAGTGGTCTCAAAAATTTTCAAAATGTGCTCACTTTTTGGATTTTCATCCAAAATAGCTGGTTAACGAACTCGTTCTCTATTTTTCGGCCATAAAAAAGTGTGCCAAAGCTCAATCAAATCTGATCATTTTTTCGAAAGTTATCGTGGCTACAGGCAGGTCTACAGGAGGTCTCAAAACGTGGAGATTTGATGAAAACCGACTATGTCAAATTTTACATAAAACCAATACCTTCTCATTAGAATGAGAATGTAAAAATATAGCAAAAACCCATGTGGAAAAGTTAATTGGGGCCAGATTGGGCCCCAACCAGATTGCCCAATTAATAGTTGGGCCCCAATTGGGCAGCCCAATTACTGCCCAACTGGGCTACTGTCTGGGTTGTAACGGTCAGCCCAACGAATGCCCAGATTGAGGTAAATAGCTGGGCCTTAGTTGGGCAGCCCACTTTATGCCCAATTAATAAAAAAGGGTACAATTATTGAATTCATAAAGTTGAAAGTATAATAAATGATAAATATTTGTTATTATTTTTTTTTAAATTTGACACTTTTTCATGATTTAAGAGCGTTTAGCATCCTGTTATTCCTTTTGACCTCCATCCCAGTCTCATCGAACAGTCAGCTCAGTCCTAAAAGCATCTGACGTGGTGTTTTCTGCATTAAATTTGGTTTAGTACAAATTCTCAATTGAGAATGAGAAACAACACAAGGCAATGACTTATTTTGTTTATTTTTACTATAAAAAAACGAAAAAACTTTGTGAAAATAGTCTGATTTTACGGAAGCTTGAACGGACTCGACTGCAAGAAAAAATGGCGTGCGCGACTGCTTTAGTGCAGACAGCCCGTCTGTGGCGTTGCGGGTCGCGCAGCCGCACACGTTAACTAATACAGGCGGGGTTTTTAAAATTAAAAAATGCTAAGTTTAAAACAAATGTTTATTCACTGTTGTTTTACTTGAAAATGTTACTATACTCTGCTGATCTCTTCGTCGCTTTTAAGAAATTTCGATTTTAATTTAGAGCTTATATCTAATTCGAAAACAGTTTCATTATTTTAAGTATATGAAAAATATAATATGTAAAATATATTATAAACTCACCGTAATGTTGAAAGAGAAATTTTAGTGTATAAACAAAATTTAATGGTCAGAAGTTCTTTTTAAGAATGAGAGAAAAAAAAATTTCAGCAAATTAATATACTTCAACATTTCCAACCAAAATATAATAAACAAGGTATATTCGTAAATGATTCATTCACTATGTAAGGTTATAATGTGAGAATTATTTTCATTCATATGAATGAAATATGGGTGCTGGATTCTGCTTGAATCGCTCAATATTTTTTAACCCGTATGCGTAAATTATTATTCTCACGGCGTTTTTCATCAGAATTATCCCGATTCATATTTACTTCTAAACGGATGCAGTTTAAAATAAATTTAGCGATGTAAGTAGCAGCAGACCACAGCCGACATTTCATCTCTCTACTGCCCTCTATCGATATAACTGGGGTTACTTTTTGGGCCCAGGCAGGTTTGCTCCGATAATGCTCATTATGGGCGTTCTATGGGTAAGCCCAATTTAAGCCCAACTAAAAATAAATAAGCACTGATCGGCTTTATCAACATAAGTTTTGATAATTAAAACTTCTGAATAATTGTAAAAGCTTCAGGATTTTGATGGATTTGAATACACTTACTCATATAATTAAAATAATCTGTTAATTAATTTAGAAAGTCCACTATGAGTGTTCTATGGGTATGCCCAATGTAAGCCCAAGCAAGAAATCAAACACTGATCGGCTTTATTAACATAAGTTTTGATAATCAAAAAGTCGCAATAAATGTAAAAGTTTCAGGATTTGGATGGGATTGCATCCATGTAATCGTATAATAAACATTATCTGTTATTTAATGCATAACGTCCACTATGGGCGTTCTATGGGTATGCCCAATGTAAGCCCAATCAAGAAATCAAACACTGATCGGCTTTATTAACATAAGTTTTGATAATTAAAAAGTCGGAATAATTGGAAAAGTTTCAGGATTTGGGTGGGATTGCATCCACTTACTCATATAATTAAAATAATCTGTAAATTAATTTCACTTTTTGTTATCTGGGCTAACCAGTTGGGGCCCGACTGGCGCCCAATTATAAGTTGGGCTAAGTTGGGCCGATTTCCACATGGGAACATCGGAAACGAGTTGAAAATCCGCGACAGGAAAAAAATCCGCAGTTAATGGGATAATTATATATCCCTAATCTCAGAGACAGATTTTTTCAACCGGGTTTTCCAACTTATCGTCTTTTGTGACTATGTTGTAGTTGTGTTGTCCTATGTACCTATGGATTCACCTCGTGATAATTCCTCAAAATGTGTCTCAAAGCGTCCTTTATTCCATCTGCATATATTATTTCACCCTTGCTATTTATAATGCCGACTTGCTATGTACTACTACTTCCTTTCGTAACGACCATGCCCAGTTTCCAACATAGTTTAAGTTTTTCTTAAATTTTTACTTCCCATTTAATCTGTCGGCAAATTCAGAAAAGTAGTTAGTAGATGACTAAATCTAGGATTTTAGTAGATATTTACTAAATACACATTTAGATTTAGTCATCTGCTAACTAGTTTTCAAGATAAGGTTTCGAATTCCCGTAGAATATTTATGTGCCTATGTCTATGGGGTATCGACTTATTTCTATAGATATAGATATAGTATGGACCTTTCATTAGATTTCAGACGATTCCAGATACATGGTCCCAGAGGTCCTTGAAAAAAATGTTTCAAATTCTGAATATTTCTGTGATCCTAGGAAAATATCCTTGAGTAAGGGTTTGATTTTCCAAAAGGGAAGTTTCCATGAGATGTTTGAAACTTGAGTTGAGAAAAACTCCTACGATATTCTGGTGCTCTTTTACTAATGTATGCAAAGTGCATTAGCAACCACCACAACAATGCCTCGGATTCTCGTCATTGTGGAGGCGGATAATCCTATTTTCTGTCTTTATTTGTAAGAAAATCATTGAATGGATCCTTTACAGTTTACTCCATAAAATTCGTCAGCTTCTCAACTTCTTACCTGGTTTTATTTGACTTTTTTATTTTTGAAAAAGATTTCTTATTTAAACTTTTTTGTTTACCCTCAGACTTTTTTCTGTGATCTGTCTCAAGCTAAATAAAATATCCCACCTGCACATGATCTTTCTGGCATAAATCCACATTGGAATTCCCAGATCTTGTCCTCTGTTATTTTGATTACTCTATGAATAGGTATTTTTTAATATATTTTGCTTACGGTGCTTAGTAAGCTCAAGCTGTTACCTCCGTAATTATTATAGTTGCGTTTATCTCCCTTTCCTTTGTATTTTGGGACAATAATCGCCTTTTTCCAGTTATATATTTGCCACCGTATTTAAGCATTTCAGCGGAAATACCATCTACACTAAAAAAAATATAGCAAAAACATCGGAAAGGAGTTGCAAATCCGCGACAGGAAAAAATTTCGCAGGTAATGGGTTAATTATATATCCCTAATCTCAGAGACAGATTTTTTCAACCGGGTTTTCCAACTTATCGTCTTTTATGAATATGTATTAGTTGTGTTGTCCTATGGGCCTATGGATTCACCTAGTAATTATTCCTGAAAATGTGTCTCAAAGTGTCCTTTATTCCATCTGCATATATTATTTCACCCTTGCTATTTCTAATGCCGACTAGCTACGTACTACTACTTCCTTTCGTAACGATCATGACCAGTTTCCAAAATAGTTCAAGGTTTTCTTTAATTTCTACTTCCCATTTATAAGGGTTCGAATTCCCGTAGAATATTAATAACCCCTCTACGGGGTACGGACTTTTTTCTATAGATTTAGTATGGACCTTTCATTAGATTTCAGATACCTGGTCCCAGAGGTCCTTGAAAAAAATGTTTTAAATTCTGAATATTTATGTGATCCTAGGAAAATATCCTTGAGTAAGGGGAAGTTCCCATGAGATGTTTGAAACTTGAGTTGGAAAAAACTCCTAGGTCATTCTGGTGCCCTTTTACTAATGTATACAAAGTGCATTAGCACCTACCACAACAATGCAATGGATTCTCGAATTTTCATTGTGGAGGCGGATAATCCTATTTTCGGTCTTCATTTGTAAGAAAATCATTGAATGCATCCTTTGCACTTTACAGTTTACAGTTTACACCATAAAATTCGTTAGCTTCTCAACTTCTTACCTGGTTTTATTTGACTTTTTTTATTTTTAAAAAAGATTTCTTATTTAAACTGTATTGTTTACCCTCAAACTTTTTTTTGTGATCTGTCTCAAGCTAAGTTAAATATCCCATACGCATGCATACGCACAGGATCTTCCTGGTATATATCTACATTGCACTTCCCAGATCGTTTCTGTTATTATTTTTATTATCCTAAATATATAGGAATTTTTAAATATATTTTGCGAGATATTTTGCTTGCGGTACTGTGTAAGCATAAGCTGATATCTCTGTAATTATTATAATTGCCTTTATCTCTCTTTTCTCTGTATTTTGGGATGATAGTCGCCTTTTTCTAGTTATATATTCGCCACCGTATTTAAGCATTTTAGCGTTAATACCATCTATACTAGCCTTACCATTCTTTAAGTTCTTAACCCATCAGCTGCTGGCGGTACTGTATGGTAATATAGCTAAAACATCGAAAAGGAGTTAAAAATCTGCGACAGAAAAAAATTCCTAAGCTGATGGGTTAATTATATATCCCTAATCTCAGAGACACAGAATTTTTCAACCACGCTTTCCAACATATCGTCTTCTACTCTACTATGTTGTAGTTGTGTGGTCCTATGGACCTATGGATTCACCTCCTAATGAGTCCTTGAAGAACTCTCTCAAAGCGTCCTTTATTCAATGCGGATGCAATAAAGTTTATTGCATCCGCATCATATATTATTTCGCCCTTGCTATTTCTGATGCTGACCAACTATGTACTGCTACTTCCTTTCATAACGATCATGGACAATTTTCAAAATAGTTTAAGACTTAAGGTTTTACAATGTTTAGTTCCTATTTAATCTGTCGGCAAATCTAGAAAAGTAGATGACTCTGAGTTAATATTTATTGAATACACATTCACATTTAGTCATCTGCTAATTTTTCAAGATAAGAGTTCGAATTCCCGTAGCGTAGAGGCGTAGAGGCGTAGAGTGGCGTGGACGTAGCCTGTGTCTGTGTCTATATGACTCAGACTTCAGATACCTAGAGTTCCTAGAGGTCCTCTGTTCCCCGAAAGAAGGACCTGAAGAACGACCAATTTTGGTTTTCTTCGCGCAGCCTATTGTTAAATTTTCTCAAGAAGGCGGCATTTCTTGACATGTTTCAGCCAATCCGAATTGAAGTCCTTCAACTTCATGAAAAACTCGTTTCTTGATTGATTTACGACATTGGTCGACAGTCTGGTTTTTCACTGATATCTGATTCGGCGACCTTACCGCAGCAGGGGTCTTTTGCCCACAGGCAGGTCAAGGGAAGGAAATTTAAAAACTGTCAATTTTGCAATTAGCGATTTGAAAATAATATAATCAGCATCTACGAATTTTTCCGATTCCAATGATATATTACTTGCTTCGAAAAGATCAAGATTTGAAGAAGTTCAATTGAAGAAACTTTAGCTCAATATATAATTTAATATTGATTAGTTCTCCAATTTTCAACCTTTATGGACAAATTACATGTCGTTGGAATCGGAATAATGTGTACATTCCGAATATATTACTGTCAAGCCAGTGACTGGAGAATTATTAATTTTTAACTTCTTAATTTTTGTCCATTCTCGGTTGTCCCCTGTAACTCGAGACTTGCACGCGGTGAGGTCCTCTTCTTTTACAGCTAACATCTGGTAAAAATCTTTCGAAACATTTAAAAAAGAAACCCAAAGAAAGTCATAAATATTCCAAGGGACCAATGAGAAGAGAAATGAAGAAACTACGTGTAAAAAAAAGGGTAAGGACACTCCTCCATCGAGAAACCACAACCCCCATGCGCGTCTTCAGGTCCTTCTCTCGGGGAACAGAGTATAGGAAAAGTCCTGCAGGATTTAAAATCCATAATGTAGAATTGTAGATCTAAAGCGAATATTTAAAATTCTTAACAGTTGGATTTTGAATGAAGCTTCCACCTCGGCTTCTACAAATCTTGAAAATGGGTCAAGAAACAAACCCTTCTAGAAAATAAAAAAAAAACAGGAAAATGGGGCCAGCGAAGCCAGGAAACCAGAAAAATCAAGAAACTAGGAAAAGTCCTTGGGGGCTGAAAATTCAAAATCCGTAAGTTTCAATTCAAAGGAATATTGAAAATTAAACTTTAAACTCCTACCACTGAGACTTTGAATGAGACCTCGACAATTTTGAGAAGTGTGTCATAACCCTTTTAGGACAGAAAAAAAAAACATGAAAACCAGGTGACAGAAGCCAGGAAAACAGAAAATTGAAGAAAGTAAGAAAACTTGTGTGGACTTAGGTCTTTAGGACTTTAGAATTTTGGGTTTAGAAATTCTGAAAAGTCTTCAGGTATTTGCACCTGACTACAATGGTATTATGGGCTGATCCCTGATCGCAGCAGGTAGAAAACCTTTTATGGTAATAGCCTATTCCTATTCTGTTCACCAAAGCTCGAGTGCTGGTGATAAATTGAGTTGGTAATCTTGTCAAGGGTCTTTAAAACCAACCCCAACCTTTGTATACACTAATGTATACAAAGTGAATTAGCACCTACCACAAGAATGCAATGGATTCTCGAATTTCTATTGTGGTGGCGGGTAACTTATTTTCTGTCTTCCTTTTTGAAAGAAAATCATTGATCAATCAATCCTTCACACTTTACAGTTAACGGTGTTTACACCATGAAATTTTTTAGCTTCTCAACTTCTTACCTGGTTTTATTTGACTTTTTTTATTTTTAAACAAGAATTTTTATTTACACAAACAAAATTTTTAATATCCCTTGGAAAAAAATCCTTACGTGAAGGAAAGAGTCTATTTCTAAGCCTGACAAACATTTTTTTTACTATGGTTACTCTTGATTCATTTTACTTTAAAGAATGAATGTTCACCAGAGTACATTTCCGTACGCGTACGGCGTTACTGAAATTCGCGAATTTTTTTGTATACATCCAGTTCAACTGCTTTATTTGTTATATTTTTTACTTCTTGTAATGAATCTTAAACTGTCGATAACCTGCTTACCCTCGTTTATACCCCTGGCTATCTCTCCATCAATCTTTTTAGCAGTAATAAATAAGCTACCAAGATACACGTACTTATCAACTTGTCTATCCTAAGGCAATGCTGCACACTGTTTTTTCACCCTTTCCGTTAATTTTTGTTTTATTCACGTTATTGTAAGGTCCATGTTCTTCATGCTAGTATTCACTATTCATTCTGCTCAACATTCTTTGCAAGCCTTCGATTGACTCTGCCATAACAATGTTACCATCTGCAAACGCTAGCCCACGTATACCTTTACTGTCCCGAGATCCACATCTTCTTTGACGAAGAGGACCGTGAATATAATAAACAGCTAAAAGGACATAATGCATCCTTGCCTAACACCTTTGGCTAATATCGAATCAACATGCTACCTGCATATATAGTTTTTATTGCCTTTAGGAGTCATCCATTGACTTCGTACTCTTTTAGGACTTCCCAAAGCTTACTTCTATCCACCTTATCAAACGCTTTTTGCAGGTCAACAAAATGCACGAAAAAGTTTCTTGTTTACCCTCAGACATTTTTCTGTGATCTGTCTCAAACTGAATATCCAATCCGCACATGATCTTTCTGGCATAAATCCACATTGGACTTCCCACACCTTTTCTTCTGTTATTTTCCTATGAATAAGTATTTTTGAATATATTTTGCTTGTGGTACTTAATATCTGTCCAAAAAATTTAGATACCTCGATTTTTGTACAGATGATAGTGGAAATCACAGCAGAAAAAAATTCTAAAAATATGGGACCAAGTACATGTTGCAGATGAAGGTTTTGTCTATACTGATACAGAGTTTTGAAATTTTCAGTAGATTACCGATTGTTTCTTTCACCATGGTGAGTGATAGGTGGAAAAGTACCATCATCTTACGATCATTCCAGAATACTCTACTTTGAATGGCTGTTAGTCCCTGAAAAAGAATCATAAAAAATCTGCAAAAAATGTATGAATTTCTTTGCCCCTTTCTGTGCACAATGGTGAAATTGAAGGTCAGAAATAATCATTTGTTATTAAGTTAATGACAAAGAAGTAGTGAGATGTCATCTCAGAAACTAAAGAACGTACGGAGATAATTCTTGAATCAAATTAAATATTTTTGGCTTCTGAACATGCTGTATGTAGTAAGGCAAAAGTTTGCGCTCAAATGTTAAAAAAATTATTTTTTCCTTTGGAAAATACAAAGGGCTCTTTATCGAAACACCCACACTCACAGCAGAAGACCTTTCCTGCACTACTGCTTCTTCTACAATCTACATTCTACAACTACGTTTTTCTGTCACATTCGTCTTGCCTAAGTTTCAAATTTTAGTTTAAAAGTAATTGACGTCTTATTTCTCTCATATAAATGATATTTTGACTTTTCATTTCAAGCTATTTTCTTTAACACTCATGCAAAACGATCCTCTTGATAAAATAATACCAATCCTGATAAAAAAATATTAATTTTTCAAACGTTTCTAGTATCTTTCAGTACTTTTTTTAAACTAATAATGAGGTACAAATTCGAGACAGGTATATCACAAGAGAAAACCGAGAAAAATGTTTATTCCGATCTGGGAAATGCGAGAATTTGCTGATAATTTGAAAACGAAATTTCGCTGGACACCCTGGCCTTTACTTTGATTTTCCTAAAACAATTTGTATTGGTAGAGGCTGATTAAAAAAGAAAATGTGTAGAAACGTAAAGACTTGACAAATAGTATGTATGCGTATATATATGTATGTAGACTTGAAATCGAAACAGCAGCAGGTACTCGTGATCTCGTAAAGGTTTCCTTGACTACCGACCAATAAAGCCAATCGCCGACTAATCAAACGTCGTTTAATTGGATCGTAAATCGATGTCAAACTACGAGCCACTAAATGGCCCTATAGCTATATGCCAGATTCAGGAATAAGTCTTTCTGCAGTTAGATCTTATCATGAATTCCTGTCAAAGAATCTCAGCTGAGAAACGTTAATTAAACTTAGAAATGAAAGTTTAATTTTCAATCAAACTCATATACCGTCAGAAAGTTGGTTCACAGATTTTTTTAATAAATTTAGAATTACTTTCAAATATTTCTAACGAAAATCTCCATTTTTTCCACCATGTGATCTCGAAATGTTTAAAACTTTGTATAATAACTATCTGAACAATTATTCAAACGTTTTCAGCTTTTGATATAATTATAGTTGATATTTCATTTAAAAAATTATTATTTTGTTCTAAATCAAAAACAGTTAAATCTATTTTAAAAATTGCAATACAATAGTAGAATCCTTGATCGAAAAAGAATAATTTTCAATCATTTATATAATATATCTAAAATAAAAAACGGCCATTTAATCTGCAGCAACATGATACTTTGAAACTAATTTTGTTTTTAACTCTCAGGCTTAAATCATAGAAGTGTGATAGATCTTGAGATTTTTCATTTTTAAGGCTTCTAATTTGAAATCCTCTCATTTGAAATGCTTTAATGCCAACTCATTAGCCTTCTATAATAATGATTTGAAATCGTTCAATTTGACATCTGTCAATTAGAAATTTCTCGTTTTTTTTTCATTGGCAAATATCATTTCTGCTTCTCATTAAATTCTTCGAAATTAGGAGGCTCATTTCAATTTTAATGAACTGATTATCAAAACTTATATTATTAACGTAATTAATATAAACCACAACTTTACTGTTCATATTCCTCTACAGCTGACTATGTCTTGACGGACTTCAAAGTTTAATTCACCGAATTAAAATTTGAAGGTCCACAAACTTCTCGATTCAAACATTTAAAGGAAATTAGAGCAAAAACTAGATCAAGTTACAAATTTACACTCCACGTTGGTCTAAGATTATTGTTTTAAAGTAAAATGAATCAAGCATAACAATAAAAAAAATATATTTTTCAGTGTTAGAAATAGACTTTTTCCCCTATATAAGGATTTTTTCCTGATGGATAATCAAATTTATTTTGCTAAAATAAAAATTCTTGTTTAAAAATAAAAAAAGTCAAATAAACTCAGGTAAGAAGTTAAGAAGCTAACGAATTCTATGGAGTAAACTGTAAAGGATCCATTCAATGATTTTCTTTCAAAAGAAGAGAGAAAATGGGTATCCGCCTCCACAATGGGAATACGAGATCCACTGCATTCTTGTGGTGGGTGCTAATGCACTTTGTATACATTAGTCTAAGGGCACCAGAATATCGTAGGAGTCTTTCCCAACTCAAGTTTCAAACATCCTATAGAAACATCCCTTTTGAAAAATCAAACCCTTACTCAAGGCTCTTTTCCTAGGATCACAGGAATATTTAGAACTTAAAAATTTTTTTTTCTAAGAATCTAGACTACAGTTCAAGGTATCTGAAGACACTCCATAGAAAAGACTGCAGGAAATCGAACCCTTATCTAGAAAAATAGTTAGCAGATGACTAAATCTAAAGGTATATTTTGTAAATATTTACTGTATACAACCTTAGATTTAGTCATCTATTTTTCTAGATTTGCTGACAGATTAAACAGGAAGTAAAAATTTATGAAACCTTAAACTATTATGAAAATTGGCCACGATCATTATGAAATGAAGTATTAGTACATAGTTAGTCAGCATCAGAAATAGCAAGGGTGAAATAATATATATGATGCGGACGGAATAGAATAGAAGACACGGTCTCACAGTCTGTGAGAGACTTTTTAAAGAAATTATTAGAAATTGAAGCTACAACACAACGAAAACATAGATTATAGAAGACGACACGTTGGAAAACTCGATTGAAAGAATCTGTGTCTCTGAGATTATAGAAATATATAATTAAGAACTTGAAGAATGGTTATGACTATGCGAGTTAATAAATTTATGTATCGAGATGGGAGAAGCTTCAGATGATTGAAGAAAGGGGATGATTATTGTCCCAATACACAGAGGAAAAGGAGATAAAAGTCACTGCAATAATTACAGTTGTATCAGCTTACAACTATTTGTCAAAAAATGTAAATACCCCGATTTTTGTACAGATTATAGTGAAAATTTCAGCAGAAAGATATTCCAAAAATATAGGACAGAGTACACGTTGCAGATTTTGGGGATTTTTTTTTTTTTTGGGGATGCCTCCTGAGTATTTTTACAGAATATGAAAAAAATCGTTAGGCCCCCTTTCAAAATAACTCGATATTTGTTGTTTTTTGATCAATTTATGTGATTTTTTTCGAAATGATAACAAGTAATAAGTAACGTTTTTTGTAACAAAAGCCTTCAATTTCGCGCCCAAAATAAGTTCCTGTGTGATTAATATTGATTGACTTTCCGATCCGTTTTATATTTTGAAAAATATGTGGAAGACATCAGTTTTTTCAAGATTCCACAGTTCTGGTCCATTTGTCCTGAAATTTCTACAAACCAAAAAGAAAGTCCAAAAATTTCCGAAGAATTAAAAAACAAAAAGAATGTTCTAGCATGAATAGTTCAGAAGTTATGACCCCTTAAAGTGATTTTTCAGTGAAAAAAACTTTAAATCTTTTTCTTTTTGCACAATATCTCATCCCTGTACATCCCACATGAAAGTTGTGTGAAAATAAATTAAAGATGATTAAATTATCTTTAAAACTAAAGAACAACTGATTCTAGCTTTTATATAGAACACAAGTTATAGTCTCTTATATAGCAGGTTGATTTTTGTGGAATTCTTTCTACAAATTGAAAAATCGAATTATGGTAACTGTCTTCATGTGTGAATATCTTTTAAAAATGTTGTCAATAGTTCACATTGTGAAATTCTATTATCTCTCTCTCGCCTTGTTCATGCCAGTATTAATAAATTATTAATATACATATATATATATATATATATATATATATCGCAAGAATAAATAATTTATAAGTTTTCTCAAATTGATGGTTTTAAACCTTCATTTCTGACGATTTGCTTTCCCAAGTATAATAGTTAAAGCAAATAGTGAAAAGTGCTGACGCAATATATACAAAATAAATTTTAATCAAAAATGCGATCCACGATAAAGTTCCACAGAAAGCAGCCTGCTATAAGAGACTATAACTTCTGTTCTATAAAAGCTAGAATTCATTATTTTTTCGAGTTTTAAAGATAATTTAATCTTCTTCAATTTATTTTTATACAACTTTCATATAGGATGTACGGGGAATGAGATATTGTGCAAAAATAAGAAGCTTTAAAGTTTTTTCACTGAAAAATCACTTAAATAAGAGCTCATAACTTCTGAACTATTCATGCTAGAACATTCTTTTTTTTTAATTCTTCGGAAATTTTTGGACTTTTTTATTTGGCTTTTAGCATTTTTACGACAAACGGACCAGAATTGTGGAATCTTGAAAAAACTGATGTCTTCCACATATTTTTCAAAATCTAAAAGGGATCGGAAAGTCAATCAATATTAATCACACAGGAACTTATTTTGGGCGCAAAATTGAATGTTTTTACTTTTTAGTACAGAAAACATTACTTATTACTTGTTCCTTTCAAAAAAAAATCACATAAATTGATCAAAAAACAATAAATATCGAGTTATTTTAAAGGGGGGCCTAACGATTTTTTTCATCGTCTGTAAAAATACTCAGGAGGCATCACCAGAACATAATTTCTGAGGTACAAACTTTAGGTTTTGCCTATAATGATACAGATTTTTGAAATCTTTAGTCGATCATCGATTATTACCTGGCTAATCATTTCAGAATACTCAACTTTGAATGATTGTTAGTCCCTGAAAATTAATTACAAATAATCTGCAAAAAATATATGAATCTGAAATCTGAAAATGGTGTCTGTATGTATTGTCAATGAGCAAAAATTTGTGCTTAAATATTTTAAAAATTATTTTCTTTCTCCGGAAAATATAAAGGGCTTTTCAATTATTGGCGGAACGGCTCTTACAATTTTCAATTATTTAAATAATTATTACGACTTATTTCTTCTAAGTTCGTTCAACGGAATAGTGATGCATGTCGATCATTTTAATAATTTTCAAAAATCTCATCAGATTAAATTAAAACCTTGAACACCATACTCATCATATCGAGACGAACGATCACTCAGTCGAGATGATCGTCTCGTCTCGATCGACTTTTTTCATTGCAAATTCTTGATCTCCATTACATTTCAGTTCCATCCAACTACGTTTTAAGCAAATCTCGATTTTGTCCAAAAATGATCGATATGCATCACTATAACGGAATATTTGTTTTGAATAAAAGAAAACCTTTCTTTAAAATAATGTTTTCATTCGCCTAAAAATAAATTCAAACTGATAAAAATCATTTTAAATCAGAGAAAACTTTCCATTGAATCCAAAAAACTTTGAGAGACTCGTATTTTTCTTCGTTTCAAAAACTTTTTCTTTGAGTCAAAGGATCTTTTTTCTGAGTGTTCAGACCTTGGCCGAATCAAAGAAAAAATCAGCAAAGTTTTATCAATACGTCGATTGTATTATTTAAAAATGTACCGTCAAAATAAAACCAAGAAAATTGAAATTTAGCAGTTATTCACAATATTTATGAAAGAGTGGTCAAAAATATTTCAATTTAGAATCATTGGACGCAATAATTTTACATCTTTTATACTACATTCAGCCAAGAATTTAATTTGTATCATTATAAAAATTATAGAAGATAGTTCTTGACGGTAGTGTGTATTAAAAAAATGGTATTAAGAACTAAATTGTACTATTAAATTGTTATTTTATTTAATATTTGTTTCATTTTGTTATTGTTCTTGAACTTTTTAACAGATATTTTAATGTGAAATATTCACTCTTTAAATTGATGATCACTCATAAAGAAACATGCGGAAAGTATAAGAAAATTTTTAAAAAATATTCGGAAAAACTTCCATCTTACGTGCGTTCTTTGAAAATAATATAAAAATTACCAAAACAGATACTAACATGAATAAAAAAATTAGGTTTGGTTAAAGCTTCCAATTGAAAATTTTGCATTACAAGTAAATACTTCGATGTTCACAAAAACCTGAAAACAGTTTATTGAAAAAATTAATTTTTTCGATCTTTTTGATCGGAAGTCGGAAATTGTCTTGAAAAAACAATAATTTCTCCAAATGCCTCAAATAAAAATATGTTCATTAACCGCGTTTCACGTCTCCTTTTCAAACAGGATAAATTACACTTTTAAAACTTTTTATTGAATAATAATCATTTTACTCAGAAAATAATATTTTTTAGTTTGAAGTTATGACCACATATTTCCTGGATTTTATCATGAATTCCCGGTATGTTCCCGCATTTTTCAAGATTCACAAAATTCCCGGTTTTTCTCGTTTTCTTGGGTCGATACACATCCTGTTAAGGTTCCGTCAATAAAATGATCCTATTCATAACAGTTACTGAAAATAAGTTTATTTTATTCTTTGATGAGATCCCATTTTTATATTAATTTATCAAGAAGCACCAAAAAGTTTTGTTATTCAATTGAAGCACCTGCATAGCTTTAGTGATTAGCGCAGTCGCCTGGTAAACGAAAGACATGCGTGTTCGAGTCCTAGCGTAGCCGTAGCCGTTAATTTTTTTCAAAGACTTTTACGATTGTATGTTTAAAGTAGTATATACTTTAACATTTCACATACGCTTTAACTTCATCAATTCAAAATTGTCATATATCTTTAATTTTGAATAATTACTAAGTTGTAACAGAATTTTCTGAAACATGTGACGAAAGCTTTATGCAGTTACTGTTGCTGAAATTTTTGTTCCTGTACAGGAAAATTTAGAAACGATTTCTGCATAAAGCTTTAGTGACGCATCTCTGAAAATTCCCACAGAAATTTCTGACAGTGCATTTGTCTAATTTATTGATGAATCATCTAGAATCAATTTATCATCTTTTATTCGCTTTCTTCTCAAATAACAATAAATAAGTATAAAACAGGATAAAATAGTGAATAAACTACTAAAAAAAGGGAAAAAAATCAGTTTTTGTCCCATACGGTTTAAAGTGTAAACCCAATAACGAAATTAATTCCAGAAGACTGGGACACAATGGAAGTGAGGTCAAATCGACGGTCCGGCAATATCGATAATATAATCGATACACGCTTGGTTTGCCAATCAACTGTGTATAGCTGTGGCAGTATCGTCGTCCATCGACCCTATGAAACACCTCCGATTTTGCCCCCAGGTCGTCCCCATTAAACGGATGGCGAGTACCATACCAATATTGAGTTAGGTGGCAATACCCTAAATTGCTGGCCCCCCCTTAGCCCCCCCCCCCCTCCTTTATTCCCTCAACCAACCAATTGCCATTGAAGCCTTTACGTAGATATACTTCGATGCATCGATCGAATAAGGACGATAATTGTACTCAAGGGATCCCTATGCACCATCAGGGAATCATAGGCAGCTGAAATTGAGCCACGAATCCTCATTACCATAGTCTCTGCATTATGGATATGCCACACCTCATTTCGAGTGTTGGGTGGGTCTGTTTCGTTTCTTAAACGGATGCGACGGTGGTTCACCTGAATCTTAATTATTCATCCCTCAACGTTTAGCTCGCAGTAATTATTTATTGCATCCTGCTAATTAGACCAAATTCAAAGCTCTGCGCAAATTAGTCTAGCAAGCCAGGCATCTGGTATGTAGGGTGATGTCTGTAGGTCAGGGAAAACCTGGAAGTCAGGGAGAAGTCGAGAAATTTTATTAGCCGGGGAAAAGTCAGGAATTTTCTATAAAAGGTACTTTAAATAAGTGTCAAGGATTTAAATTTTGTTGTTTTAAATTGAAGTTTTGCAATTCCGTTTATAAAAGATTCTATGCTCAAAATGTTATAAGATTAAGATTCTCGTCTGTGAATGTCAATGGATAGGGAAAATGTAAAATTGGTCGGGGGGAAATCAGGGAATTTTGAAAGTGAAGTTTTGCGGGGAAGTTTTTGTTGAAAATTAAACAATTTTGTTAATAGGTCATCTTTTTTGCTTAAAAATTAATCTGTTTTGTTGATCATTCGTCTTTCTTGGTTAAAGATTCAACTATTTTTTTCAAAATTCGTATTTTGGTTTAAAGATTCATCTGTCTTAAAAATTTAATCTTTTTTTAATAAAAATGCAACTATTTGGTTGAACGTTAATCTTCTTTGGTTAAGAATTCAATTATTTTGTTGAAAACTTGTCTTTTTTGGTTAAATTCAACTTTTTTTTATTAAAACTTAAAATATTTTTTGGTTGAAATATCCACTATTACATTATTCGTTGAAAATTCATCTCTTTGGTTGAAAGTTCAACTATTTTATTAAAAATTAATATTTTTTAATTGAAAATTCAACTATTTGGTAAAAGCTTATAGTTTGTAAAAAGTTATTTTTCGGGTAAAGGTTTATCTCTTTGTAGTTGAAAATTGCTTTTTTTTGTCTGAAATTCATTTTTTTAAACTGAAATTGTAACTTTTCCATTTTTTGTTGAAAATTAATTTTTTTTTTAGTTGAAAATTCGTCTTATTGGCTTAAAAATTCATCCGTTTTAGTAGAAATTCAATGTTTTTTTGGATAAAATTGCAACTTTTCGGTGTAAAATTAACTTCTTTTGTTGACAAGTCATATTTTCGGGTTGACAATCTAACTGTTTTACAGAAAATTCGTCTTTTCACTTGAAAGTTAAACAATTTGGATGAACTTTTTTTTTCTTTCTTGAATGAGAAATCGTTATTTGTTAAAAATTCGTCTTTCAGGTTGGAGAATTCATCTCTTTGATGGAAAATTCGTTTTTTCATTGCAGACAATTTTTTTTTGCTGAAAAATTAACTTTTCCACTTTTTGGTTGAAGTTTCATTTTTAGTTAGAAATTCATGTATTTCTTTGAAAATTTCTCTTTTGGATTTAAAATAGAAAAACAAATTTCATCTTTTTTGGTTGAAATATCAACTATAAATTTTTTTTTTAGAAATCATCTGTTTTAGGTGGAAAATTCAAATATTTGCTTAAAAATTCAACTATTCTGTTGAAAGCTTAATTATTTTATTGAAAATTCAATTATTTGTTAGAAAATGCATCGATTTTTGTTTGAAGTTTAATCGTTTTTGATTAAAAATTCGAAAACTTCGTGGAAAATGTAATAATTTTGTTAAAAGTTTAAGTATTTCATAGAAAACTTGTCCCTTACTTTAAAGTTTGAAACTATTTTGTTGTAAATACAACTGCTTAGTTGAAAATTAATTTTTGTTTGAAAATTTAACAGCTTGGTTGAAAATTTATCTTTCTTGATTGAAAATTAACCTTTTGGTTGAAAATTCATTCTTTTGGGTTTCAAAGTTAACTGTTTACTACAATATTCGACTTTTAAGCTTGAAAATTGAACTTTTTGTTAAAAATCCAACTGATTTTGATTAAAGTTTAATCTTTTTCGTTTGAAAATTCGACTATTTGGTTGAAAGTTCATCTTTGTACGTAGAAAATTAATTACTTGGTTAAAAATTCAACTATTTTGTTGAAAATTCAATTATCTTGTTGAAAAATCAAATATTTGGTTTACAAGTTATCTTTTTTGGTCGAAAATTCAACTGTCTTATTGAAAATTTGTTATTTGGAATTACAAATTCATACGTTATTCTAAAAAAGTCATATTTTTTGGTTTGAATAAATGAAATTGAAATTTTTAAATTTTTATCTGAAACACTACGAAAAAGTTTTTGTATTCAAGAAAAATAACATGTTTTTTTGGTTTCAAATGAAAAATTCCAGATTCGACACAGTAAAATTTTTCCCAAAAAGTGTACATTCGAATAAAAAAAAAACATGTTTTTTGCCCATTTTCAAAACATTCGAAATTGAAAAAATGGTTTCCTATTCAATAATTTTTTCTTATTGTTTAATATCATAAACCGTGCAAAAAATTTAATAATTTGTAAGTCAATATCATTTTTTAATTTAATTTTTAAATCCAAAACCCGAAAAGAAATATTAACCGATTTCAAAATTTGTACTTTTTTGGATGCCAACCCACAAATTTGTTTCTTTTAACTCAAACGATTCGATTAATTTGAACATTTTGATTTCGCCCTATTAACTATTTTGCAATTACCCATTACTGGAAAAATATACTTGTTTTTTTACACGAAATAGACTTAAATTAATGAACTTAAATAATTAAAAACTTCGAAATGAAATAACTAGTTTTTATGACATTTTTAAAGTCACTTGATTCCCACTTGTTTCCCGCTACTTCATATACAAAACAAGTGAGAATGAAGTGGCTTTCAAAATCCGCATTGGAACTCTCTTGTTCTAGTGACACAAATTGTTAATTCATACACGTTTTTTTAATGAATACAGAATGTAAACATTTTTTATTAGACTTTGTTTTTTCAATCATATATTAACTATAAATAACTTTGCAGTAACCCCATATGATGATCTTTATTTGCGGACAACAAATTTTTATGATACAAATAATTGCATAAACAATTTCTTCTTTTTGATTACTACAAAACTAATAAACAGAAGTTTTTCCAACGTAACCAATGTATCATAACTGTCAGAAAATACTATCTTTCTTATCGGGCTTTGTTGTATAGCTTTGTTGTATTTATCCAACTTAATAAACAAATCTACAAATTGTCCCGAATTTTCCTTTTGCCGAATTGTCTGTTTTTTCACAGTTTCATTTAAATTGAATTAATTATTTTATTAAATCAGAAATTATACTCAAGAAGATCAATTTTGAATAAAACATAATTAATTTTCAACCAAAAAAAGGGAATTTTCAACACAATAGTTAAATTTTCAACCAAAGAAATTACTTTTTAAACAAAATAATGAATCTAAACCAAAAAAATGAATTTTTAACCCAATAGTTAAATTTTCAACCCAAAAAATGAATTATCTGCCAAAAGAAGACAAATTTTCAAGAAAATAGTTAAATTTTCGTTCAAACATAAATTTTCAATCAAGAAGATTAAATGTCTACCAAAAAAAAAAAATTCGACAAAAAATAGAATTGTTTAATTTTAAGTTGAAAAAGAATAATAATTTCCAATAAAAAAACTAATTTTTAATCAAAGAAATGAATTTTCAACAAAAAAGATTAAATTTTAATAACATACATGAATTTTCAACCAAATTTTGAATTTGTAAAAGAATTTTCAACCAAATAGTTACATTTTCCACCAAAGAAATAAATTTTTAACCAAAAACGTGATTTAGTCACCTAGAGGATTAATATTCTACCACAAAAGACAAAGGTTTCAACAAAATACAGAAATCTTAAACCAAATAGCTGAATTTGCAAGTGAAGAAGATAAATGTTAAACCAAACATGGAATAGTTAAATTTTAAGTTTAAAAGATTCATTTTCAACAACAACAAAAAATAAATTTTCAACAAAATAGTTTAATTTTTAAGCAAAGTAATTAATTTTTAACTAAAATAATGAATCTTTAACTAAGCAAAGGAATTTTTAACCCATTAGTTGAATTTTTAACCCAAAAAATGAATTTTCTACCAAAAAATAAAAAAAAATTAAATAGTTAAATTTTCAGTTAAAAAAATTAATTTTCAATAAAAAACTAATTTTCAATCAAAGAAATTAATTTTAAAAAAATGTTAATAATTTTCCACCAAAAAAGATTAATTTTTAACAAAATACATAAATTTTCAACCAAATATTGAAATTTTTAAAGGAATTTTCAACCTGATAGTTAAATTTTCAACCAAAGAAATGAATTGTCGACCAAAAATATAAATTACTCACCAAGGAGATTAATATTCTATCACAAAAAACAAATTTTCAACAAAATACAGAAATTTTGAACTAAATAGTTTGAAAAATTCACTTTCAACAAAAAGAAAGAATGAATTTTCAACAATAAAATTTTTATCAAAGAATTTTCAACGAAAAAAGAATTATTTTTAACAAAATACATAAATTTTCAACCAAATTTTTCATTTTTGCCGGAATTTTGAACCTAATAGTTACCAAAGGAATGAATTTTCAACCAAAAAGGTGAATTAAGCACCAAGAAGATTAATATTCTACCACAAAAGACAAAGTTTCAACAAAATACAGATATTTTAAACCAAATAGCTGAATTTTCAACTTAAGAAGATAAATGTTAAACCAAACATGGAATAGTTAAATTTTCAGCAACAAAAAATTAATTTACAACAACAAGAAGTTGTTAACAAAATAGTTACATTTTGAAGAAAAAAAAAAAAGATTTTTTATCTAAGATTACACAGGCCGACAAAATGTAAACCCAAATACCGGACTATATTTGACCCCGAAGGATGTTGTGACCCTAAAACCGAATCCGTTATCCAAATTTTTCCTATACGTCACGTTTTTGAGATATCCTAACCTGAAAGTGCAAAAATGGCTATTTTTAGCCATATTTGAGGCAATATAACACGATCAGCAATTTTTTTTCTAAAAACTGCTAACGTCATCGTCCAGTACTCCTTTTTATCTTCCATTTTCATTTTTGATCATCTCCAACCGATTTTTTTTCTTCGAGATATGACACACTAACCATTCAGTTTCTCTGCGCCTTGCATTGTTCCACACAATGCATTGAGGAACTGAAATGGTTAATGTGTGATATCTCGGAGAAAAAAAATCGGTTGGAGATGATCAAAAATGAAAATAGAAGATGAGAAGGAGTACTAAGCGATGGCGTTAGTAGTTTTTATTGGGAAAAATAGCTGATCGTGTTATATTGCCTCAAATATGCCTAAAAATAGCCATTTTTGCACTTTCAGGTTGGGATATCTCAAAAACCTGACGTATAGGAAAAATTTGGATAACGGATTCGGTTTTAGGATACCAAAATCCTTCGGGGTCACATAGTCCGGTTTTTGGGTACAAAAATTATGTCATTTTTGTCGGCCTGTGTTATATGAATCATCAACCAAACAAATAAATTTTTAACGAAGTAGTTCCACTTTTAACTAAGTAGTTGAACTTGGAACCAAAAAATGTTTTTTCACTGTTTAACTTCAGAAATAAAATAGGTTAATACATCTATGTGACAAATATGTCAAGAAAACGTTGTAAATGGAATCTTATAGAAAATTCGAATCTTATTCAAATACACCAGACTCTCAGTTCATGAACGCGCAGTCACAAGCGGTTGATGAATTCCCAGAATTGCGGGTCCCAGCAGTTTCTCAGGGCGCATGGACAGAGACGGTTGCGACTCCGCCTCTGAAGGGACGCAGTGCACTACTACTCAGTCAAGTGTATTGCACAATATTATGAAAACGGTTCAGGCGGCCCTGACTATTTACGTTTCTATACACGCGCTTTATGAACAAGGCTATTTGCAGGCAACCCCCGACATTGTTTCTGAAATGAGATGAAACTAATTTGAACTAATTTGATGAATAGTTCATTTGTAAATGCCTTGAAAATGTATTTTTCATGGTTTTTGAATGTTAAAAAAATATTAAAAGTACGGTATCGGATAATTCCACACGCGGCGAGACATATTTTGTTATTAAGAAAAATAATCTGCTAATTCTAAATAATTGTACATAAGTAATCAAACAAAAATTTTGTCATATTGAGAAAAATTTGCGCGCGGTTGTTGTATCTCGCGCTTCGCGCTCGGATAAAAAGAAGAAATTTACTTGCAAATACCATAAAATAGACAAAACCTCTACGATCTAAGTGATTGTTAAATTTTTTTTTATTTTAGATTAGAAAGGAAGTTTATTTACTTAAGGCTCCATCAGCCTTAAGGAACACATTCTCATTACAATACCCACACACTTGTCTGAAGTCCAAAGAAAAACGCTTAATTACTTGAGAAACAGTTTAACTGGTTTAACTTACTGAAAATGCTACCAACCAATCGAAAATTCCGTTTCTGGGCAAACAGTGTTTGTTTTATTAATAGAAAACTATATTTAAAATTTTTTACATAAAATCAATACCTTCTCATTAGGATAAGAATGTAAAATTCTGATTTTTTTGTTTATTTTCTATTGTCATTTTTCACGATTAAAACAAAAACTACGCATACTATAAAAAAAATAATAAACAATGTTTATGTTTATTTTATTTTTGATATGTTTAATGGGGTCAAAATTTGAATTTTGTATTTTTCAAGAAAATTCAAAAAGTTGTTATGATAATCTTGTATAGGGCTTGCAAAAAGCAACGTTTTTCTTTTCTTGACTTTTTTAATATCGCACAATGTTCTAGTTACAATATTAAGTACAACTCGTATGAAGAAAGATGAAACGAATCACATAAATTTAACAATTAAAACCCGCTCTTTGAAATATCTGACGAATCCTCCTTCAGATCTTTGACCTAGCTCCAAATCCTTCTTGAAGAAAACGACCTCTTTCTTGAGATGGGGCAACTTTAGTGTAACAACTTATTACTCTCGGATGGTAACTTTTTCTTCTTCTAATTTCAGCCGAAGCACTACTGAACAACGATAGCGTCTTGGAATTCCGAACCCTTCACGTTGGTGGTTATCTTCATTCCGGGGAGGAAATACCACACTTTATTGGTCAGCTCCAGCAGGTCTGGTTCAACGGATATTCTTACTTGGAAATCGCCCGAAGCGCTGGTTCGCATCAAAATTCACACCAGGGTGTAACTCCCATTATCAGAGTTACAGGAAAGTTTGGAAAAAGAAACCATCCCGTCCACCATCCAGTTACATTTACTTCGAAACATACCTTTGTTGGTCTGCCTGTTCTCAAAGCTTACGTCGAAACAAACATCTACTTTCAGGTACCTTATCATCTATTATGTTAATTCCTCTACTGTCAATTTTAGATTGCACGAATTCATTACTGCGCAACCTTAAATACCAAAAAACTTTACTGCGCATCTATACGTTCCATTGAACTCTGCCGCGCAGCCATAAATGTTATAGAACCCTACTGCGCATGTCTGAAAAGTGACGTCACGACTTCAAATTCAGCAGCGGGAAATTTTAAGAATATGAATTTTTGGGTTTATAACTTGATTAGTAATTTATAGAAAATTATTGGTTTTTTTTAATTCTAAATATGCATAAGTTTTCAATGTTTAAAAGAAACTGCAATTTTTAAGTATAATTAAAACCTAAAAAATGTCAAAAGCTGTAATTTATTATTTAATTATCCTTTTAACTCTTATCTCTAATAACGAAAGACCAAAGAAATCTTCTCTGAAAGGGATTATACATTAACTTTCAGTTTCTATTTCTATCTTTTATGATAATGTAAGCCCATCAAAAGGAAGTCTTGTGTCTTTTTATGCCTGAAATAAAGCGCGAGCATTATAGAGGCTGACGTATATTTCAATTTTAATAGAATCAGAACTCATAAGCTGACAGGAAACTGGTGCAATATTTTCCCGCAAAACTCATTATGTTATACTTGTTGGACATTAAGTTTGATTAATCCTGGTTTTATTGACACTCGTATGTTTTAGTGATGAGATAATCAAATATCATATTTCGAAATAAAATTAGCACCATCTCTTTGAACTTCGTTATTGATTTATCGACAATATTAAATTTTGATATACAGGGTATTAAACTTTATACAAAAATAATGAATACTGGATTGACTAATTGATTTCCAATTATATAGGACAAAGTGTAAATTTATTTCAATTAACTTTCAATTCACTTAATTTCTTTAAGCACATGTAAATTTACAAAAATGTCAGTTGAATTCGCCTTAATTTGAATTTAATTAATTATAAATCACTAATTACAATTCAGACAAATTTACTAGTGAAATTTTTTGAATTTTATTCAATTTACTGGAATGGTATTGAGTTTGATTAAATTCCGTTAAATTTATTAAAATCATATTTCATTCTTGTCTATTAAATTGAATAACATTCCATTCTTTTGAATTGTGTTGAATTCAGTTGAATTCATTTTCACTTGTCAATGAAGTTGAATTTACCTCCAAGATTTTTCAATTTAATACCATTCAATGCAATTGAATCAAATTTCATTCCTTTGAATAGAGTCAAATTCAGTTGCATCACTTAAAATCTCTTATATTTAGTTATATTTACTTTAAAGTCAGTTATATTATTCCAAATCCACTCGTACACTACTTTGAATTGATTTGGAATGAATTTAAATTCAATTTACTTGAGTTACAATCGCTTTGAAAATCATTTTGTTCTCTTACATTTCATTGAACTCATGGAATTCATTTAAAATGTTGTCAAATTTCTTTGAATGCACCTTGAATTGAATGCAATTCTGTTTCATCCCAATTGAATTCCACTGAATTTAATTTAATTCCTTTTAATTCAATTTAATTCCATTTAATTCAATTCAATTTCATTTAATTCAATTTAATGTCATTGAATTCAATTCAAATCCATGTAATTTAGTCGAATTTACTGTGGATGTTACTGAATTTATTTAAATTCACGCAAAGTGTTCTAAACCCTAAAGCACAGGTCTTGGGGAAAAAATAATACTTTCAAGAATCGATAATATTTTCATACAGAAAAATTGTTCTTTATTAGAAAATTTATAAACATATAAATACCCAATTTTTGGACAAAGAAAATCAATTGACAAATATATATGTACATATTTATTTATATAAAATCTTGTATAATAAAATATTTTATAACTTCAGTCATAGAAAACTTGTGTTTAAAAATTTGACATAGCAGAGTCATGAACAATCTTTTTACTGATAAAATCATCCGTCGCATTCATCAACAGTTGCATATTTTTTTTTAATTTAATGAGAAGAGATACGCAAAATGTTAGGCAAAAAATAAAATTTCTCCTTGTTAAATAAACTAAGTCATTAATAACAATTCGATTTTCGAAAGTAGCTTAATTAAATATTTTTTTCAACACTTTTTCTTTCATGCTTACAATACTTTCTATATTTACTATCTGTCCCAAAAATGTAGATACCTCAATTTTTGTACAGATTATAGTGAAATTCTCAGCAGAAAAAATTCTAAAAATATTGGACAAAGTACATGTTGCAGATGAAGGTTTTGCATACACTGATACAAAATTTGTTTAAATTTTAGGTCAATTACGAGGTCAATTAGCAATTATTTCCTGATGATTGAAAGGTTGAAAAATACAATTACCTCGCACGATCATTTCAGAATACTCAACTTTAAATGGCCGTTAGTCCCTGAAAATAAATTACAAAAAATCTACAAAAAAGGTTGTCATTTCTTTTATCCTTTCGGTGCACAGTGGTAAATTTTATAGTGAGAAATAATCATTTGTTATTAAGTTAGCAACAAAAGAGCAATGAGGTGTCATCTCTGAAACTAAACAACGTACGGAGATAATTCTCAAAGCAAATTGCAAATTTTTGGCTTCTGAAAATGCTGCATGATGTCTCAATGAGCAAAAAGTTGCGCTTGAATGTTTAAAAAATTATTTTCTTCTTTGGAAAATACAAGGGGCTTTCCCGTTCTGTCACAATCACTCCTATATTGTGAGTGCTGTTCCGCCAATAAGCGGAAAGCCCTTTTTTCTGAAAAAGAAAATAATTTTTTAAACATTTAGGCGCAACTTTTTGCTCATTGACACTACAAACACCATTTTCAGTAGCCGAAAATGTGCAATTTGATTCAAGAATTATCTCCGTACGTTGTTTAGTTTCGGAAATAGTACCTCATTACTCTTTTGTTATTACCTTAATAATAAATTATTACTTCTGACTCTAAAATTTATCAGTGTGCACAGAATGGATAAAAGAAATTCACATATTATTGGCATATTTACGTAATTTATTTTCGGGGACTAACAGCCATTCAAAGTTCAGTATTCTGAAATAATCGTAAGATCATCATACGTTCTTTTTAAACTTTTATTCATCAGGAAATAATTTCTAACCGACTGAAAAGTTCAAAACTTTGTATCAGTGCAGGCAAAACCTTTATCGGCAACATGTACTTTGTCCCATATTTTTAGAGTTTTTTTCTGCAGAGATTTTCACTATAATCTGCACAAAAATTGATTTATCTAAATTTCTTGAAAAGATAGTTGGATTCAGTTATATTTAAATGCACCTAAATTTAGTTTAGTTAGTTGTGTTCTACGTTGAATATAAAGTTCTATTTAGGAAAAAATTGTAAATATAATATATCAAAAATAATATAAATTTACTTTGCACTCTGTAAACTGGAGTGTTGAAGTTTAGATAAAATCGGGATAATATATCGACAAACTTGAAAAGTGATGTGCCTCTTTCTATACAATAATTGAAGGAGTCTTGAATTTCCAACTTGTTCAAAACTTGGAGACTATACGCCTTCAATTAACTCGAGGCGTTTTATAATTTAAATCCACGAGTCACGTCATAATGCTCTTTGCAATTTGCAGTAATAATTCATGAATATAATGGCGGCGTTTCTTTCTAATTAGCCTGAGTTGTACCATTTCAATCAACAAATTTGTCAGAAAAAAAATCAAAATCGGATATAATTTGGAGGTCCCCTATTTGAGTTTTTTCTTTTTTAATGATTTTTTGTTGTTTTTAGTATCACAATGCCACGAATTTAATGAAAATTTTTGAACACAGTTTCAAGGAAAAGTAATAATATCTTACTTGTTTCAAATTTGTTTTCTATGAGAATTTGACTAAAAAAATAATAATAAAAAAATAAAAAATACTAAAAAAGAATTTCGAAAAGTTACTTTAGAAAAATGTAAGAGGAGTAGGAAAAGTTATTATTTTCCTAAAAAGTGAGTTAAAAAATTTCCATTAAATTATTTACAATAATGGTAATATAAAAAGGAATAATGTTATGGCCATGGCTACGTGTACCAAAATTCCTGTATACAAATAGCTGGATTTTTTCGGTAGTCGGTTATACAAATGAGGGGAGCTGGAAAAGGGGCTATTTGTACCGAAATCTCGGTACGTTTAGCTGGATTTTTTCGGTACGCGTAGACACTTCCTAATTTTATACATAAAACTTTAATACATACATTTTCTAGACACTAAAAATATAAAAATAACAAAAAATCAACTAAAAAGACAAAACTCAAACTCCTGTGAATCATATACGATTTTGGATTTTTTTGGGGGAACAATTTGTTGACTGAAAAGGTACATCTTAGGCTATTGTGCATGTTCATAGTCGAAAATTTTTTTGTTTTTTAAATCTCTCTAACAGTTATACCTCAAGATTATGTAATATTTATCTGATTTTCTACTATATCGTAACATTTTTCGTAACAATTCACGTCTACACTAATTCAGATGAGTTGAAAATTTGAGAAATTATTTAAAATAAGGCACTAAAGAACGTTCTCATGGGTTTTAATTTTTTTAATACAAAAAAATCGTTCCTTAGTGCCTTGTGGCTTTAAATAATTCTATTATGTTGCAATCTCTACATGGAATGTTTTCTCTTCATCACTCATTACCGAATCACTAAAAATTGAATGAAAGTGTGTTTGAAAACAGTATAATAATCCATATATAAAAATATTTAAGGGTGCCGACCAGTGTAGGAGTTAAGTAGAAGGTGGAATGAATGTTGTCGCGATCTTCTGGTCTTTTGTTAAAAGCTTATTTATTGAACTGATCAAAATGTTTAAGATAAAACATATAAACGTTTCGTTCGTTGCCTTGTTGTGATTATCAAGCTTATCATCAGTATGTTATAAAATTTCTGTCTGAAGTTTTTTACAATAAAAAAAACACAACATATCCATCTTCGGTTTCTCTAAACTCTAAAGAAACATATCGTAAGTGAGGTAAAACTTATGCGTGATATGTTGTTAAAAACGAAAAAGGTGAAGTA
>CAKNYM010047659.1:147380-182800 GCA_932195095.1 Andricus curvator
TTTTTATCATAAGGCTTTTTTCTGTACATTTGGTGCGGGGTCCTTTTCATCAAAATGTATGAAATTCAAGATAAATAGTTAAATTTTTAAATAAAAGAGATTAATTTCAAACCAAAAATGGAATGTTTAAATTTGCAGTTAAAAACATCATTTTTACCCAAAGAAAACAACGAATTTTCATCAAAATAGTTAAATTTTCAACCATAAAAATAAGTTATCAACTAAAATGAAGAAATTTAACCATAAAAATGAATTTTCACCAAATTAGTTCAACTTTCAACCAAGTAGTTGCATTTTCAATAAAAAAAGAGGAATTCTAAAAAATAATATTTATCTAATCCGTTATTTTGAATTTCAAACTGTCAATTAGTAATTTATGGTTAATTTTAATAATTTAATAAAATGTAGGACTTAAATGAAGAATTATCATTTAGAAATAATTTTAATGTTTTATTATAGTAAAATAATCATTCACTTCTATTGTCAGAAGATCAGGTTATTTGAAGTGACTATTTGATTCAGTCATCAATATTGACTGATTCATATGTTACAATGACTGTTTTGTCAGTAGAAATGACTGATTTTACAGTCAGAGCATACTCAATTAATTCAATCTGTCAAATTTTGACTGATTTAAATTCAGAGTTTACTTGTCAAACAATTACTTTAAGCAAAAAAGCGGTATTTTATAATTTTTTTATCAAGGGTAGCTTAAAGACCCAAAACTGGACCTCAGACTATCTTTAAATGATCAAAGAAACTATTAAATATGTATAGAATATTTTTTAATTTTAAGGGTATTATTCTGAATAAAATTAGAATAATGCCATAATTTCTTTGTCATACCTATTGCTTTTACGTAAGTCATTTGTGATTTTTAAACAAACAAAATTATTAAAACTTGTTAGCAATCAAAGGCCTTAGCCACGGCTTAAACTTTTTTATTTAATTTGTAAAAAATAGCGCAATTATTTTTACATCAAATGAAAGAAAATAGAGAAGTGAGACAAAAAAAAATTTCTTTGGGCCACCCTAGTGTTAAATCAACAGAAAATAGTGCAGGCGACCGAAAATACAAAAAGAAAAAGGATATAAAAAAATATGAGATAATAATAAAAGAAGAAATGGTTAACAACTGCATTTCTGAGTCTCTTGGTAGCCATAGTTTTGTTAAAACTCGCAAAGTGGAAATTTACTTTTCCTACGTGCTTCTTAGCAGAGTTGGAATGCGAACAACTTTATATCTTTTCATTCTTTTTTTTTCCCCTCGGGATAAGAAAAGCGAAGAGAGCCAAATTCACTGAAAGAAAAAGAAATTCTATCCGCAGGGAAATTTCACTAATCACTCTTCTTCGGAGTTTTTATTCCAATTTTAAATTAGAAAAATTAATTATTGTCTTTAAACAATTTAGTAAATTTTTTTTTTAAATATATTTTACTTTGAAAATTCTTGAACGTATAAGTATATATTTTTAAAATAAAGATTCAATCTTCAAAGTAGGTTTTTATCATCATTATTGAATTAAAATTCCAAATTAGGATATTCAATTTGAACAAAGAATAGAAAAATGTTTAAACTTGGAACAGGTCTCGAATTATTATAAATAATTATTTATAAATTGCTTATTTATAAATTGAAATCGTCCTAAATTTGAAGGCATTAAAAAGTAAAATTTCCAAGGATAGAAAATCTGGAAATATTCAATCTTGAAATTGTTTAAAATTTGAAGTTATACGAATGAAAAATTTTGAAACCCAAGCAATGGATTCAAATATTTATATATTATATTATTTATTATTATATCATATATGATATTTATTATTATTATATATTAATAATTGAAATGTCAAAACTCTCGAAATTTAGAACATGAAATTTCATAATTATTCGAAATTATTATCCCAATTATTTAAATTGAGAAACATATGAAATGAAAATCTCTTAAACAAAAATAAGTGTTAACTCTTAAAAGTATACACAAATTTTATAATTTAAAAGTTTTTGCAATTTAATACGATCATTATTATAACAAAATTCTTGAAATTTTGGAATTCAAAATTGTTCACATTCACTAAATTTTTATTTGAATTATGAACGAATTGTTTCGAAGACAGTTGAATTTTTAACCAAAAAGTTACTTTTCAATCAAGAAAGATAAATTGTTAACCAAGAACAACGACTTTTCTACCATAAAAGTTGAATTATCAATCAAAGAGGATAAATTTTTAGAAACATTGTTGAATTCTCGACTAAAAATAATGACTTTAACAAAATAGTTAAATTTTCTAAAAATAATTAGATTTTCAACAAAAGAGTTGAATTTCTAACCAAATAGTTGAATTTTCAGCAAAAAAAAAATGCATTTTCAATCTAATAGTTGAATTTTCAAACAAAAAAGATTAAAATTCAAACAAATATCTGAAATTTTAAGACAAAAAGACAAATTTTGTAGAAAAGAGTTGAATTTTTATCAAAAATTTTACTTCCAGCCATAAGAAAGATGACTTTTCTACCATATGAAAGATGAATTCTCTACAAAAGAATAAAGTTTTTAAGCTAAAAAATCAAATGTTTTAGAAAACAGTAGAGTTTTAAATCGGAAAAGATCAATTTTTAACAAAAACGATCATTTTAAATCAAGAAAGATGCATTTTTAATAAGATAGTTGAATTCTCAACCAAAAAGTTGAACTTTTAACAAATAAGAATAATTTTCTACCCAAAAGGACGAATTTTTAACAAAATATTTGAATTTTATGCCAACTAGATGAATTTTCAACCCAAAAGTTGAATTTTCAACAAAGATTAATTTTTTACCCACAAAGAGGACTTTTCAACAAAACACATGAATTTTATACCAAATAGTTGAATTTTTAACTCATACAATATACAGGATAAAGTTTCAACCAAAAATGGAATAGTTCAATTTTTCGATAAAAACTCTGATAAAAAAAAACTTGAAAAAAAACGAATTTTCAACAAAATTATTAAATTTTCAACTAAAAAGATTAATTTTGACCAAGAAGATTAATGTTCTATCAAAAAAGACGAATTTCCAACTTATCAAATATACAGGATGAAGTTTTAAACAAATGTGGAATAATTAAATTTTCAGATTGAAAAAAAATGTTAACAAAAAGAATGAATTTTCAACAAAGTTGTTAAATTATCAACCAAAAAGATGAATTCTCGACCAAGAAAATTAATGTTCTACCAAAAAAGACGAATTTTGAAGAAAATATATGAATTTTCAACAAAATTATTTCATTTTCAAACCAAAGAGACGATTTATTCACAAAAAAAGGTTGAATTTTGAACCAAATAGTTTAATTTTTTACCAAATTGTTGAATTTTCAAGCCAAAAACATGAATTTTCTACAAAACAGTAGAATTATTTAAGAAAAGTAGTTCAAGTTTAAGTCAAATTATCGACCAAGAAGCGCCAAGAAGATTCAATTTCTAACAAGAAAGACGAATTTTCAACAAAATACATGAATTTTCAACCAAAAAGTTGAACCTTCAACTAAAAAAGATAAATTTTTAACCAAATAGTTAAATTTTTAACTGAAAAAAAATCAATTTTCCACCAAAAATGGAATAATTTGATTGTCAGTTAAAAAAATTCATTTTCAACCAACATGAAACGAATTTTCATTAAAATACATATAGTTCAATTTTCAACCAGAGATGATCCTTCAACTAAAAAAATCAAATTTTTAACAAAGTAGTAGAATTTTTTATAACAAGGATGATCTTTTAACAGTATAGTTGCATTTTCAACAAAATAAATAAATTTTCAACCAAAAAATAGAATTTTTAACCAAACGAGATAAATTCCATACCAAAAATTTAATAGTAGCCTTTTAATAAAAAAAAACTAACTTTTGACCAAAAATATTGTTGAATTTTCTTATTAAATTTAAGTTCTAAATGTTATCTACGTTCGTAACGTTATTTCCACTTATAACCCTCCCCTAGTTATCAACCTTAGTTTTTAGCCCCACGTAATTTATAGAAAGTATCGCCAGGCTACTTTTTCTTTTAGGACTACACCATTTTTTACCATTATCCAAATTCGTGAGAAGGATAAAGCATGTAAAATTGTTCAAGTTTAAATAATAAATACTTTCAAATATATCCAAATTTTAATTCAGACGCACCTATTTAAAATTCGTAAATATTTGTTTTTTTCAATTAAGATTGAAAAGAATTCCATTTTATCATGAATAATTTTTGCAAAAATAAGCAGGAAAAAGATTCATAATTAAAAAAAAAATTCCTAAACAACCTCATTTTTCGGCTCATTAGACAAGAATAACATAATGGAAAAAGAGGGAGAAAAGGGGAGAAAAAGGGAAAAAATCAACCAAAAAGAAACCTCTCACTTTTTCCTTTCTCCATCCTTTTCATACGACGAGGGGACCAACATGTTTCGAGGTCAATTTAGACCGCCTCATCATGGATTATTTAGGGAATACTAGAGGAATGAAAAAATTAATATACCTGTAAAGAAAATATTTAAATCAGTTTTAATTAAAGATTAATTAAGTTTGATGTATTCAAAATTATTTATTGGGAAATTGATTGTTTAATAGAAAGGAATTCTTTATATTGTCTAATCAAAGTCAATTACTTTAACCAATTAATTACTCTATCCCATACTTAGTTATATCTTGAGATGTACCTTTTTAAATTGATAGCCTTGTTACCTTCTCTCTTCATAAATAACATCTCCATGAATTCCCTCTTTTTTTTATTTTTTTCATGATAAAGAATTTCAATATCATTCCAATTGAAGTCGTGACCATGTGTAACCTTATGTTTTAAAAGGACTGAGTGATATCTATTACTTCTGTATAAATTATTTTCGTCTTCATTTTTCCTAAGCCTGCCCTATATAAACTGAATTGCAATCTTTACAATTAATTTTGTAAATTACACATTTTTGTCTAGCGTTTCATATCTATCTTTCCCCAATTTTACAATCATATTGCTCTTAAAAGGAACTCTATAAATCGTATGTTAACCTAATTTTCCCAACATTAATTTCAAAATCTTCGAGATTTTACCAAAATATGGAAGAACAACAGTATTAAATGTATTATAATCCTCTCTGTTTATTCTATTTTGATCATTGTTTTTGTTTTTAATATAATTTATTCTGTTATACGCATGTTTTTCAATGAATTCAAAAGGGTAATGATTTAGAAACAAAATTTGTTCACATAGTTCAATATTTTTGTCATCGAAAACTGGATGTGATAATTTGAGGGCTCTATCAATCAAATTTTTAATGATTCCTATCTTATTTTGTATAGAGTGATTTGAGAGAAAATTTGAATAAGCAGCACCTTATCTTGGAAAATTCAAGATTTATATCCACTTTGGCAAAATGATTTTGTCAAGAAATCCCTCGTGTTTAGACGGATTACAAATTCGCTTTGCTACTTGTAACCCTCATGAATAAACTAAATTTCAGGAGGAGTCGAGAAGTCGCAATACGCTCAGCTTCCAAAACACATCGTGAGTCGACATGGATTCGAGGGATGTTTGGCTTCCTTGGATCTCAGTGGCGAAAGTCCCGACCTCATATCTGATGCTGTCGTTCCAAGTTCCTCCGTGGAATCAGGCTGCGATGCAAATGTCAGTCTGCATCCTGGCAAAAAGTGCACCCACGATGTTTGTGCAAATCATGGCACCTGCGTCCAGCAGTGGAACAGTTACACCTGCGACTGCGACATGACCAGTTTTTCGGGTCCACATTGCAGCGATGGTGGGTTATTTTAGAGAAAAATTTATATCCCCCTGAAAATTCGAGTCAGGTAGCTTTGGCGCTTAATAATTTACTACTCTCGACTGCTTAATGAAAAAAACATCGCAAAAACAACGGCACACAGATTGAAAAAAAGCTTATTTTATTTAAGTCGGGGCAGGGGCATAGATTTATAATATTGAATGGCACCATTTTTACATGGTATAATAGTATCATACTATGTACAAATTGTGTATAAATAATGAATATAGGTATGAAATTCATATTGCCAAAGATTTCAATGATTTCGCAAAGATTCCAGAAAGAATTCCAAGCTTTCGCAAAGATTTTGGATAAATTTAAAAGATTTTACAAAGACTTAAATGATTTCCCAAAGATTTTAGGAAGATTTAAATAATTTCACAAATATTACCAAAGATTTTCAAAGGTTTGAATAATATCCCAAAAATTAAAGAAATTTCACAAATATTTCGCAAACATTTCGGATAGACTTGAAAGATTCAACAAAGACCTCAATTGTTTCACAAAGATTTCCCACAGATTTCAGAGATTGCACTAAGTTTTCAATGATTTTCTAAATATTTCAAAGATTTCAATAATTTCACAAAATATTATGAAATATTTCAAATTTTCGGGAAGATTTCAGAAATATTTCAATGATTTTCCAAATATATAAAAGATTTCACATATTTTGCAAATATTTCAGATAGATTTTAAAGATGGCACAAAGATTTCGATATATTTCAAAGATTTCAATAATTTCACAAATATTATCAAATATTTCAAACTTTCGCGAAGATTTCAGAAATATTTCAATGATTTTCCAAATATATAAAAGACTTCACAAAGATTTCAAATAGTTTGCAAATATTTCAGATAAATTTTAAAGATTGTACAAAGATTTCCATGTTTTTCCAAAGATTTCAATGATTTTCCGAAGATTTTAAATATTTCGCAAAGATTTTCAAAGATTTGACAAAGATTTAAATAGTTTGCCAAAGATTTTAAAAATTACGCAAAGTCTTCAATTATTTCACAAAGATTTCTGATATATATTTCAAAGATTGCACAAGGATATTCCCCATCATGAATTTCAATAATTTCCCAAAGATTACCAACATTTCATAAAGATTTTAATCATTTCACAAATATTACCAAAGATTTGAATAATGTCCCAAAGATGAAAAAATTTCACAAATATTTCGCAAACATTTCACATAGACTTGAAAGATTCAACAAAGACCTCAATTGTTTTACAAAGATTTCCGATAGATTTCAGAGATTGCACAAAGTTTTCAATGATTTTCTAAATATTTCAAAGATTTCACAAAGATGTCAATAATTTCACAAAATATTATCAAATATTTCAAATTTTCGCGAAGATTTCAGAAATATTTCAATGATTTTCCAAATATATAAAAGACTTCACAAAGATTTCGAATATTTTGCAAATATTTCAGATAGATTTTAAAGATTACACAAAGATTTCGATGTTTTTCCAAATATTTATTTATTTCACAAAGATTTTCAAACATTTTACAAAGATTTGAATAATTTGCCAAAGATTTAAAAATTTCACAAAGTCTTCAATTATTTCACAAATATTTCTGATATATTTCAAAGATTTCACAAAGATTCCAATGATTTCCCAACTATTACTAGCATTTCATAAAGATTTGAATAATTTCACAAATATTACCAAAGATTTGAATAATTTCCCAAAGATTAAAAAAATTTCACAAATATTTCGCAAACATTTCGAAAAGACTTGAAAAATTCAACAAACACTTCAATTGTTTTACAAAGATTTCCGATAGATTGCAAAGATTCCACAGAGCTTTCAATGATTTCCTCAATATTTAAAAGATTTCACGAAGATTTCAATAATTTCACCAATATTATTAAATATTTCAATTTTTCGCGAAGGTTTCAGAAATATATCAATGATTTTCCAAATATATAAAAGACTTCACAAAGATTTCAAATTTTTTGCAAATATTTCAGATAGATTTTAAAGATTGCACAAAGATTTCGAAGTTTTTCCAAAGATTTCAATGATTTTGCAAAGATTTTAAGTATTTCGCAAAGATTTTCGAAGATTTCACAAAGATTTGAATAATTTGCCAAAGATTTTAAAATTTACGCAAAGTCTTCAATTATTTCACAAAAATTTCTGATATATTTCAAAGATTTGACAAAGATTCCAATGATTTCCCAACTATTACTAGCATTTCATAAAGATTTGAATAATTTCACAAATATTACCAAAGATTTGAATGATTTCACAAAGATTAAAAAATTTCACAAATATTTCACAAGCATTTCGGATAAACTTGAAAGATTCAACAAATACTTCAATTATTTCACAAAGATTTCCGATAGATTTCAAAAATTGCACAAAGTTTTCAATGATTTCCTCAATATTTCAAAGATTTCACAAAGATGTCAATAATTTCACAAAATATTATCAAATATTCAATACTTTCGCGAAGATTTCAGAAATATTTCAATGATTTTCCAAATATATAAAAGACTTCACAAAGATTTCGAATATTTTGCAAATATTTCAGATAGATTTTAAAGATTGCACAAAGATTTCAATGTTTTTCCAAAGATTTAAATATTTCGCAAAAATTTTCGAAGATTTCACAAAGATTTAAATAATTTGCCAAAGATTTTAGAAATTACACAAAGTCTTCAATTATTTCACAAAAATTTCTGATATATTTCAAAGATTTCACAAAGATTCCAATGATTTCTCAACTATTACTAACATTTCATAAAGATTTGAATAATTTCACAAATATTACCAAAGATTTGAATAGTTTCCCAAAGATTAAAAAATTTCACAAATATTTCGCAAGCATTTCGGATAAACTTGAAAGATTCAACAAAGACTTCAATTATTTCACAAAGATTTGCGATAGATTTCAAAATTGCACAAAGTTTTCAATGATTTCCTCAATATTTCAAAGATTTCACAAAGATGTCAATAATTTCACAAAATATTATCAAATATTCAATACTTTCGCGAAGATTTCAGAAATATTTCAATGATTTTCCAAATATATAAAAGACTTCACGAAGATTTCGAATATTTTGCAAATATTTCAGATAGATTTTAAAGATTGCACAAAGATTTCGATGTTTTTCCAAATATTTATTTATTTCGCAAAAATTTTCGAAGATTTCACAAAGATTTAAATAATTTCCCAAAGATTTTAGAAATTACACAAAGTCTTTAATTATTTCACAAAGATTTCTGATATATTTCAAAGATTGCACAAAGATTTCAATGATTTCCCAACGATTACTAACATTTCATAAAGATTTTAATAATTTCACAAATATTACCAAAGATTTGAATAATTTCCCGAAGATTAAAAAATTTCACAAACATTTCGGATAGACATGAAAGATTCAACAAAGACCGCAATTGTTTCACAAAGATTTCTGATAGATTTCAAAGATTGCACAAAGTTTTCAATGATTTCCTCAATATTTCAAATATTTCACAAAGATTTCAATTATTTCACAAATATTATCAAATATTTCAAATTTTCGCGAAGGTTTCAGAAATATTTCAATGATTTTCCAAACATATAAAAGACTTCACAAAGATTTCAAAGATTTTGCAAACATTTCGGATGTACTATATTCGAAATATAAAAATTCGGCAATTTGCTATTTTCGAAAATTTTACAATTTCGGAAATTTGAAAATTCGGGAATAAAATTTTTCGGACGGTTTAATTTCTTTCGATAATTTGAAATGTAAGTGATTTTTATTTCTCGAGAAATTTCTGTATCGGTCAAGTTTAGAGCACTATTTTTCATAAAAAAAGTGGGACAAATTTTAAAAATTCATGAAGATACTCCAAACAGTTGTGAACCATCTGCGATGGACACATTTCGAAAATATTTCAAACTATTTTCAGTTCTAATTAAGTTCTGATTGAATCAAGCATTTTTTTAAATTTGTCAGCAGCAGTTTACCCACAATTGTTTGAAGCATCTCCACGAATTTTTCAAATTTTCTCGATTGAGTTTTTCAATGGTTTCTTCAAATTAAGTTTGTCCTTAGTTCCTCCCTTTTCGTGACATTTTCAAGTTTGAAACCCACCAAAAATTTGTTTATGACACTAAGTAGCTTCAGGCTAATTTACATAGGAAACTTTCAACTTTCAAACGCTTACGTTTACATACTACCATTAATGCTATCATTTTTTTTTTGACTGCGTTATTAATCGCGACAGCCACCTCTGACTCGAATTTTCTCGCCAAAAGTAGAGAGATCACTGGGAAAATAATTGAAAACAATAAAACCTTTCGAAACTATCCATAAGGTTAGTAATTTAGCACGGACACAAACTCTGGAATGCAAACAATGTCGGTAAATGTCGGTAAAAGGAAACTGTGTCGAAAAGCAACCCTGTTCTTATAAATCCTTTAACGTCAATTTGAACACTCAAGTTCTGCAAATTCAAAGTTAATATTAAAAGTTTCTAAATTTTTGAACTTAAAATTTTAAAAAGTCCAAACTTTTCAGATTTAAAAATAGCGTTCGTATTTCAAAATTTTGAAAATAAGAGCCTCTGTTTTAATACTGGAATCCAAAAAATCTTAAAAATTAAAAGCCCTTACGGTAAAAGATGTTTCCACAAAAAAATACAGAAATCTAATGCAATTTTTTTATTTTAGAATCTGTGGCATATGAGTTTGGTGCTGGAAGAGGAATCATCACCTACACTTTTCCACCAGATCGCAGGCCAGAAATGCAAAGAGATACAGTTGCAATGGGATTCGTCACTGGACTTAGCGACGCAGTTTTGGTCCGAATAGAATCTGCGTCCAGCAACGACTACCTCGAAATAGAAATTGTAAATAGTTTTAGTTTTAGACATTTTTGACTCTCGAAACTTAATCTTTAAAAAAGTATATACACTCAACTTCCGATATAAGACCCCCCGGCTTACGCTATTCCTAGAACTGATGGCCTCCGCAGTATCGTGATGAAAGGAGCCGCGGGGCCGAAAGAGAGGATATGCCCAGTCAAGCGTGGCATACCGCTCGAGGGCCGCACTCTCAGCGCTTTAGTTGCATCAGGTTGCATCATGCTTCCAAATCGAACCAAAATTATTCATGCGACCCTGCCTGTTTATGTTTGGCTTCCCCCGATTTAGGATCAAGGCCAGGGCAAGCCATGTCCGAAACCTGTCTTATATCTGGGGTTAAGTGTTTATTTTTTTGTGGTTGATTCTGAACCAATCTATTCAGATTATTACATTTTCTAAATAGGAAAAGAAACAATCCAAAACTTTATACATTTCTAGTCTCTAATGAGCTCTAATGATTGAATTGTGAATTTTTTTCATGCTCTAATTTCCTTGCATAAAATCATTGATAAACAAGAAGATTTAATTTCGATCTTAAATAAACCGAATGTAATAACCGAATTGTGACCATACTTAAAATAGATGTATTCTAATAATTTCCCCGGTGGAAATGTATTTGTACAATAAAATACAATGCATTTAAATAAGGTATAGTAATGTGAAATTGGAAGTTTTTGTAAAAAGCTACACTTGTAAAAGTTTCCAAATTCCAGCAAAAAATAATGTTTTCTAGTCGATTTTTAAAATAACTTTCTACTATTTTAACCATGTTTTTTATAAAACAATAGGAAACCCTTTTGAAGAATTGTTAGAATATGTAGAATTATTTGCTAGAAGTTATTTTTGCTACAAGTTATTATTGCTACAAGTTATTACAAATTTTTACATACATTTTATTGCAACAAATCTTTTTTGCAACGAATAATTAAAAAATTACACTCAGATATAATGCATTAAACTTTATTTGATGTAAAACATTAAACTCAAAACTTTACAATAATTTTTTTTTTTTTTTTTTTGAGATTAAAAGAAAATATCAGTTAAAAGTAAATTATTCTATTTTAATTTTTTTTTATTGCACTAGTCAAGTTTTTTAGAAAAGCGAAAAGAAATTTATCTCAACCATGAAATAAAATACAAAAAGTTAATGCAGAGAAAAAAATCAAGATTCGTTCCGATCTGCAGGGTTACCTATCAATACTATTGAGAATTATTTTGATTGAGGAATAAATATTTTACTACAATTTATCGAAAGATATTCCATTTTTGTTTGAATATTGTTCAAAGCATGATATGAAATTAGCAATTTTCGAAATATATGATTTCTTAAAATTATTTCTTTTCCTATTCGATAATGTAATAATATGAATAAATTAGTTCAGAATCAACAACAAATTCTGCATTGAAAATGTCATTAGCTTCCAAAATCACCGCACTGTAAACAAATTGCCAACAATCCATCATTTGTTTAGAAGAGTTTTTGTATTGTCATTAGGGTCTTATGAGTGTGAGAGTAGATTATAAGAGAATAAAAATTAAATCTTTGGTACACAATGAGGAGGGACCCTAGCCGTGGCCGAAACGTTTGCCAAATTCGTTTTTATGAAATTTACTTTATATAATTATATAATTAATTAATTATATACACTCATAACACCCTGATGCCATTACAAAAATTCCTCTAAACAATTTTAACACTTGCGTCAATTCAATCTGACATCTTTCAAAAAACCAATAAATATGTGACTGAGTTCACTATAAGTATTATTATTATATAAAAAAACTTGTAGTTTGGCACAATTTCAAATTTTTAAATCAGGGAAAAACTCAAATTGTTTGTTTCAGTTAGAAAAGAGTTGTAGATTGTTGAAAATCGTATTTTTAATCAATACCATTTTTTATTTCTTAAGAAGGTATTTAAAGAAAATTTACATTCTTTTCACTCATTATCCTTAAAAACAAAATTATGGGTCTTATAAATTAACTTGGTTTGAACGACACATGGAGAAAAATGAATATTAAGAATCAATATCTGGATTTTTAACTATACTTACAGGAAAATATTTAATATTATGTTATAATAATACATGTAATAACTTGATATTAAAAATAATATCTAGGTATTTAAACTTTAAATATAAAAATATCCAGATATTAAGCTTTAATATATCTGGATATTAAATTTTAATATCAAGATATTGCACCTCAATATCTAGATTCTAGATCATTGTCCTATAGTTGAAAATTCAGATATTGAGTCCTAATATCCATTTTTCTCCAAGCAGTAAATGAATTAACACAAATACATAACAAAAAAGGAAAAAATTGATTAAATTAATTTAGATTAATCCTCGATCATTTAATTTTTTTCGTTGATAAAAAAAGGCTTAAATCTTCATTTTTAATTTCAAAAATTAAAATTTGCGTGAATTATTAAGATCCAATCATCCAAATTCATAAGGACCGTACTTGAATTACGTAGCAGCTCATGGTTGGGAGACGGGTCGAGAAATTTTGTTGCGATTTGTTATAACAATTCATAAAAAAGTCAGGGAATTATATTGGTCAGGGAAAAGTCAGGGATTTAAAAAAAAAACTGAAATCTTTTTCGGATAGAAATTTAAATATTTTTTCAAATTTGTCTTTTTAATTCAGAAATTCATATATTTTAGTAGTAATTGCATCTTTCTTGGATGAAAATTAAACTTTTTGGTTGAAAATTCAACAATTTTGTTAAAAAGTCATCCTTTTTTATTGAAAATTCAACTGTTTTTATGAAAATTCGTCTTTTTGGGTTAAAAATTCAATTACCTTCGCAGAAAATGTACTTCTTGTTTAGAACTCATATTTTGAAAAAAAAATTTTTGAAAATTTGTCCTTGTAACTTAAAAATTCATCTGTTTTAGTACAAATTGCATCTTTCTTGGATTAAAATACAACATTTTAGTTAAAAATTCAACAATTTTGTAAAAAGCCATACTTTTTGGTTGAAAATCCGTCTTTTTGGGTTGAAAATTCGAGTATCTTCGTAGAAAATGAACTTTTTGTTTAAAAATCATATTTTGATGTTGAAGAGTCAAACTGAAATCTTTTTTGGATGAAAATTCAAATATTTCTTAGAAAATTGGTCTTTTTAACTTGAACATTCATCGGTTTTAGTACAAATTGCATCTTTTTGGATTAAAATGCAACAGTTTAGTTAAAAATTCCTCAATTTTGTAAAAAGTCATCCTTATTGGTTGAAAATTCAACTGTTTTGTTGAAAATTTGTCTTTTTGGGTTAAAAAATCAACTATTTTCGTCAAAAATTTACTTTTTGAATAAAAGTCACATTTTTGGTGTTGAAAAGTCAACTAAAATCTTTTTCCGATGAAAATTTAACTATTTTTTTTTAATTTGTCTTTTTAATTTAGAAATTCATCTATTCTAGTAGAAATGCATCAACAATTTTGTTAAAAAGTCATCCTTTTTGGTTGAAAATTCAACTGTTTGTTTTAAAATTTAACTATTTCGTAGAAAATTTACTTGTTTAAAATTCATATTTTGGTGTTGAAAAGTCAGCTGAAATCTTTCTTGGATAAAAATTAACTATTTTTTTTTTAATTTGTCCTTCTAATTTAAAAATACATCTGTTTTAGTAGAAATTTAATCTTACTTGGATAAAAATGCAACTGCGTTTGGTTAAAAATTATTCAACAATTTTGTAAAAAATCATCCTTTTTGGTTGAAAATTCAACTGTTTTGATGAAAATTCGTCTTTTTGGGTAAAAATTAAAATATCTTCGTAGAAAATATACTTCTTGTTTAAAACTCATATTTTTATTTTAGAGTCAAACTGAAATCCTTTTTTAATGAAAATTCAATTAATTTTCTTAAAATTTGTTTTTTTGACTTAAAAATTCATCTGTTTTAGTACAAATTGCATCTTTCTTGGAATAAAATGCAACAGTTTAGTTAAAAATTCAACAATTTTGTTAAAAGTCATCCTTTTTGGTTGAAAATTCAACTGTTTTGTTGAAAATTCGTCTTTTTGGGTTAAAAATCCACTATTTTCGTAGAAAATTTACTTCTTGATTAAAATTCACATTTTGGTGTTGAAAAGACAACTGAAACCTTTTTCGGATGAAAATTTAACTATTTTTTTTAATTTGTCTTTTTAATTTAGAAATTCATATATTTTAGTAGAAATTGCATTTTCTTGGGATGAAAATTAAACTTTTTGGATGAAAATTCAACAATTTTGTTAAAAAGTCATCCTTTTTGGTTGAAAATTCAACTGCTGGTTTTAAAATTGAACTTTTTCGTAGAAAATTTACTTGTTGTTTAAAATTCATATTTTGGTGTTGAAAATTCAACTGAAACCTTTTTCGGATGAAAATTTAACTATTTTTTTTTTAATTTGTCTTTTTAACTCATAAATTCATATATTTTAGTAGAAATTGCATCTTTCTTGGATAAAAATTAAACTTTTTGGTTGAAAATTCAACAATTTTGTTAAAAAGTCATCCTTTTTGGTTGAAAATTCAACTGTTTTTTTGAAAATTAACCTGTTTCGTAGAAAATTTACTTGTTGTTTAGATTCATATTTTGGTGTTGAAAAGTCAATTGATGTCTTTCTTGGATAAACATTAACTTTTTTTTGAAAATTTGTCTTTCTAATTTAAAAATTCATCTGTTTTAGTAAAAATTTCATCATATTTGGATAAAAATGCAGCTGCGTTTGGTTAAAAATTTAACAATTTTGTTAAAACATCATCCTTTTTTATTGAAAATTCAACTGTTTTGATGAAAATTCGTCTTTTTGGGTTAAAAATTCAAGTGTCTTCGTAGAAAATGTACTTATTGTTTTAATCTCATATTTTGATGTTAGAGTCAAACTGAAATCTTTTTTGAATGAAAATTCAACTAATTTGTTGAAATTTTTGTCTTTCTAACTTACAAATTCATTTGTTTTAGTACAAATTGCATCTTTCTTGAATTAAAATGCAACAGTTTAGTTAAAAATTCAACAATTTTGTAAAAAGTCATGCTTTTTGGTTGAAAATCTGTCTTTTTGGGTTGAAAATTCAAGTATCTTCGTAGAAAATGTATTTTTTGCGTAAAACTCATATTTTGATGTTGAAGAGTCAAAGTGAAATATTTTTGGGATGAGAATTCAACTATTTTTCAGACAAATTTTCTTTTTAACCTGAAAATTCATCTGTTTCAGTACAAATTGCATCTTTCTTGTATTAAAATGCAACAGTTTAGTTAAAAATTCAACAATTTTGTAAAAAATCATCCTTTTCGGTTGAAAATTCAGCTGTTTTGTTGAAAATTCCTCTTTTTTGGATGAAAAATCGAAAAATTATCTATCTATATATATATATATATATATATATATATATATAATTCATATATTTTAGTAGAAATTGCATCTTTCTTGGATAAACATTAAACTTTTTTGTTGAAAATTCAACAATTTTATTAAAAATTAATGTTTTTGCCGAAAATTTCGGTGAACTTTTTTTTATTCAATTACTGAAAAATCTTTATGTGTTGAAAATTCGTCTTTTTGGTTTCAAAATTCATTTTCTTAAATGTACATAACAATTTTGTGAGGCTCTTCACTTGGGGTGATCGCTAGAGAGATTGATCAGCAACCTGGATCGGAGCAGTGTTGCGGAATAAACGTGTCATTTAAATAAATAACACGAGAATTCCAGATCAATCTAAAATATATATGGTATACCTAACACTTATATACCTATCTACCTCATACCTATATACCTACCTACCTTATACCTATATATACTCTGTTCACCGAGAGAACGAATTTCTGAAACGACGAAATTTCGTTCTCTGCGCGCAGCTTGTCAAAGGAGGGGAATCGTAGGCGTGAGTATTTGGCTGGAAAGTCCTTTAATATTTATGGCCTATTGTAACCGTCACGTACGGTTCCCTCATCTGGCCCTCTGTGAGGCTACAAAAAAATTAGGAAAACACTTGGGTCAGTCTCTTTGAAAAAAATTGTGTTCTCCTTTAACAGAGATTGGCTGTCGACCAAATGAAAAAAAATTTCCCGACGCCTTCTTTCAAAAAAACTTGCGCGACCGAATTCGTTCTCTCGGTGAACAGAGTATACAAATATGCACACTACTATTCTCCAACCGAGCAAGTCACGCCTACCCCGAAAGGGAAATGGCTTAATGGTATAATAATAATAAATTTCATCTGTTTGGTTGAAATATTAACTATTACATTTTTTTGTTGAGAATTCATCTTTTTGGGTTGGAAATCCAATTATTTCGTTAAAAAGTCATATTTTATGGTAGAAAAGTCTTTTTTTTTTAAATAAATAAATAAATTGGCAAATTTTAAATTTGTATCCGTTACTTAATTTAAGTACGGCCTCTATTGCCTAATGCCTCAAATGGAAACTTTAAGATTGTAGCGGAGCGTAAAACGCCTTTCATAAAATTTATTCTCTCCTGATCCCGAAGATGCGTGGATATCGATTTTTTCGCTTTATTTCGAAACAAAATCAATTTTAGTTAACTCATCAATATTGAAAAAATTTCTTTATCATTTTTAATGTTATTATTCAAGCATTTGCGAATTTTTTCCAAATATTTTCTCCTATTATTTTCTAAAATTTAAGTAACGTTAAGAAAAAATAAAAAATATGTATGTAAAATATATATAATATTATAATAATATATATATAAAAAAAAATTTGTAAATATAGCGATTTTTGAATATTATCATTTTTCAAAACTGATTAATTTAAAAATATCAAAATTGTTTTCTTAGATCTGGATATGATTCAAGTTCAGCAAAATAGTATTCTTAGTATGTTTAGCACTGTTTTATTTTAACGTTTGATCTTGAGAAAATTTTCATTTTCGAAGCACAAACTCGAAAGCCTGTAGAATCTTTCACTTTCGAAAAAAAATTATGTAGAAGAATTAGTTTACCTAATGTTTCGAAATACGAAATGCACCAACTTTGAGACATAAATCAAGAAACCTTTAGTTTTTAAAAAAGCAAAATAAAGATGACCTTCTAATTTTAATCCTTTCCATTTTTACAATACTATAATTTAACAACATTTGTAATTAAAAAAAAAATATTTGTTTCAAAATTTAAAGAATTTTAATTTCAGGACTTCTAATTCCGGAAACACCAAAAATGATAAATTTCCGAATTCAAAAGCCTCTGAATTTTGAAACTAATTTATTTATATTTATTATTATTATTATTATTTATTTTGAAATTATTAATTTTGAAAATATTCAATTTCAAGGCTTAGAATTTTAAACTTACAGGCCACTTTTAGAGTTTATTTTTCAAAAATTGAAAGTAAAGACTTTCGAGAACTATGCTTTCGAATTATTTGCGCATCCAATTCTAGAAAACGATTTGATTTGTCATTTGAATTTTAAAACTTCCAATTTTGTAAAAAATTCTATTTGGGACCGCTTGAATGGTGAATAATAAAATTTACAAATAATAAAATTCCCCAGAGTGAATTAAAAATAACAATAATTTAAACAATTTTGTATCCAGGAATAATATTTATAAAAAAGAAAGTTTTTAATTCTTTATGTACGTAAATTTTCTAGTTCGGATATTTTATAATTCGGCAATTTTCTGTCGGAAATGTTATTATTTGGGAATTTTCAGTCGTATCTAAGAATTAATAACATTAACTGTTACCAATACTTGAAAATTTGAAGATCATTCATTTCAAAAGAATACGAATGTAGAATTTAATTAAAAAGTAATTTCCAAAATCCAGAAAAAACTGTTCTTAGGATCAAAGAAATATTTCATTTTTGTATAGTAATTAATTAATTAATTATATAGGTCAAACAAAATTAAATAACTTTTTCTTTGATTTTAATAAACCTGAGACAAAATATCTCAATCTCTTCGAGTCAAAGGAATGAAAAGATTTCTTTGAATTGAATAAAGTCCTTTAATTTAATTAAAAATTTCTTCGCTTTCTTGGATTCTATCAAACATTTTTTCGCAATAATGAAGAACCTTCGCTGTTGAATAATAATTTAAAACTCACATTAAAAATAGAAATAAATAGTTGGAACTTTGTAATCACTTTTCACATATTGGAAAGTTGCACTCTTTGAAAAACACTTCACATAAACAAATTTATCAACCTCATTATATTTTTGCTTTTATTGGGTTCATATTATCAAATACCACTTTAGTATAAATCGAATAAAAAAATTAAAATTAAATGTATTCCAGGTGGAAGGAAACGTTTTCGCAGTTTACAACATGGGAACGAATGATCATCCACTGGGAGAAGTAGGAATTAAAGTTAATGATAACCAATATCACGTTCTCAGATTTACAAGAAATGGAGCAAACAGCACCCTGCAAGTCGACGATTATAATCTCCAGTCCAATCATCCGTCCGGTGAGTCCTAATTTCAATTTTTTTATTTAATCCACTTTTTCAGATGATATGCCATTCGTACTCTACGAACTGCTGAGAACAATGGATTATTTTGTAATAAAAAAGATTATAAATCTTAGCGAAGGAAAATTCTTTCAGTCTGTCCACATTTTGTAACTTCAGATTCATAAAATATTATAACGAAATGAATAACAGGAAAATAATAGGATCATGAGGACAATTGAGGGGCTGATAGCAAAAGCGGAGTAGAAAAATCGTCGGAGCAAAAATGAGTTAAGGACGATGCGGGCAAAGACGAGTTAAAAAGAAACAAGAATAACGAAGATTGTATCGTATATATTATAATATAACGATATAATAGTACGGTAGATTGTATACAATCCTCGTTATTCTTGTTTCTTTTTAAGTCGTTTTTGCCCGCATTGTTCTTAACCCGTTTTTGCTCCGACGACTTTTCGACTCCGCTTTTGCTATCAGCCCCTCAATTAAGAAATGGATAAAAGGTATTCAAATGAAGAGTTTGATCTTTAGGACTCTTTTTTAGTGTTTAAAAATACCTATTCTATTTTTGATTTAAACTTAAATTTTCACTGCGTGTTAATCAGTGGTGTAGTCGAGGTCTGGCGGGGCTTTGCACCGCCAGGGTACTTTTTTGAAGGCCTGGCGGTGCCAAGCAACTTTCCTGTCACACGGAAAAAATTTTCAGTTATGGCCATCTATAAAATACGTTACCAATTTTGGGATTTTTTACCTCCCCCTTCCGCGAAAATAACGTAGCTTCGGGCAAAGACAGATTTTACGTTTATAAATTCTTTTAAATAAAATTAATGCAGATAACATATAGAATTTATTACAAAAAACTTTAAATTCCTAAGATTTCAAGCCGAAATATATTGCATTCTCAACAAAATAGTTGAATTTTGAACCGAAAAAGATTTTCTACCCAAATAATGAATTTTTAACACAAAATGACGAATTTTCAAAAAAAAAAAATCATTTCCAAACAAATAGTTGAATTAACAACCAAATAGATGAACTTTCCAGAAAAAGACAAGTTTTTCAAAAAATAGTTGAAGATTTAACCAATTAGTAAAATTTTCAAGCCAAAAAGACAAACATTTTCGAAGACTGTTGAATTTTTAACAAGAAAGTTACTTTTTAACCAAGAAAGATAAATTTTCAACCAAGAAGGATGATTTTACCGTGAAAGATTAATTTTTAACAACATAGTTGAATTTGCGACCAAAAACTATGGCTAATAAAATATTTACATTTTCCAAAAATATAATTAGATTTTCAACATAATAGTTGAATTTTCAACATACAAAGATGCATTTTCAATCAAATGGTCGAATTTTCAAACAAAAAAAGACTAAAATTTAATCAAATATTTACATTTTCAAGACAAAAAGATAAATTTTTTCGAAGGCAGTTGAATTTTCTTAAAAAAAAGTTTAGTTTCAACGAAGAAAGATGACTTTTCTACCGTGAAAATAGAATTAAAAAAAAAGAGTAAAGTTTTTACGCTAAAAAGTCGAATATTTGAGCAAACAGCGGACTTTTGAATCGGAAAAGATGAATTTTTAACAAGATAGTTAAATTCTCAACAAAAAAGTTGAACTTTCAACAAACAAGAATAATTTTCTACCCAAAAATACGTCTCCATAACAAAATATATAAATTTTCTACCAAATAGTTAAATACAATATACAGGATAAAGTTTCAACCAAAAATGGAATATTTAAATTTTCAGTCTGCTAAAAAATAATTTTGAACAAAATACGAATTTTCAACAAAATTGTTAAATTTTCAACCAAAAAGATGAATTTTCGACCAAGAAGATAATTTTCTATCATAAAAGACGAATTTCTAACTTATCTATTATACAGGATAATGTTTTAACGAAACATGGAATAGTTAGATTTTCAGATAAAAAATAATCATTTTTAACAACAAAAAATGATTTTTCAACAAGTTTTCAAATTTTTAACGAACAAGTAAAAAGGATGAATTTTTGACAAAGAAGATTCATGTTCTACCAAAAAAGACGGATTTTTAACAAAATACATGCATTTTTAACAAAATGATTCAATTTTAAAGTCAAAAAGGCAAATTATCTACAGAAAAGTTGAATTTCCAACCCAAAAATATGATTTTTCAACCAAAAAGTTCAGTCTTCACCTAAATAGTTTAATGTCAACTAAATTGTTGAATTTTCAAGACCAAAAGATGAATTTTTTACAAAACAGTAGAATTTTTAACATAAGAGTTCATTTAAAAGCAAACAGTTGAATTTTCAACTATAATTATGAATCTTTAATAAAAAAAAAATATTTTTTTTACAAAGTAGTTCAATTTATAATTTACTCTTTAACCAAAAAAGATCAATTCTTAGCGAAGCATAACAGTTGATACTTCAACCAAACAATTGCATTTTTAACCAAAAAGGATCAATTTTCAATTAAGAAGACTAAATTTCTACCAAGAAAGACGAACTTTTAACAAAATACATGAATTTTCAACCAAAAAGTTGAACTTTCAATTAAATAATATACATTTTTAACAAAATAGTTCAATTTTTAACTAAAAAAGTTGAATATTTAACAAAAGATGGAATAATTCAATTGGCAGTTTAAAAAATTTATTTTTTACTAAACATGAAACGAATTTTTATCAAAAAAGTTAAATTTTCAACCACAGAGGAACCTTAAAAAAATGAATTTTTAACAAAGTAGTTAAATTTTCGGTAAGAACGATACTTTTTAAACAATATAGTTGCATTTCCACAAAATAAATGAATTATCAACCAAATAATAGCATTTTTAACCAAACGAGATGAATTCCGAATAAATGTTATCTGCACCACTTTAGGACTACACCACTATATTGAATTGAAGAGTTTGATCTTTAAGACTTGTTTTTAGTGTTTAGTAATAATACATTTTTTATTTTTGATTTAGACTTTGATGTTCACTGCGTGTTAATGGAATTAAACTTCCTACAAAATTTAATAAATTTCCTGAGAATTTGGAGAACAGTCTGTTCTCTGAGAGAGTGAAACTCGAACTGGCTTGAACTGACGGGTATTTAATTCACGAGAGCCAGAAGGGCAGAACCGTGAGAAAGTTCTCCCATTGGTCGTAAGTTGGGTCCCACGGATCCGAGAAGAATTTTCATTGGTCGGAAGTGTGAGAATTATTTGAGCGATTTGGATTGAAAAGGGAATGGCAAATCGTTTCAAAAGAAATAAATTACTGATAATTTTCTCCTGTGGCTTATCATTATATTCATTTAATATTATTAAAATATAGAATATACACTCTAAAAAATTTTTGTTTGAATCAAATTCTTTCTTTGATATAGGTTCAAACAATTTTTTTGTTGAATTAAACAAATATTTATTTTATTCAAATAAAATTTATTTGAATCAAACAAATTCTATCTTTGATATGAGGTCAAAGAAATGTTTGTTTGATTCAAACTAACATTTTTCCGAGTATATATTGAGAGATTCCAATTGAAACTCCAGCTTAAAAAAGGAAAACCTCAAAATGGTTTATTGCTTTTAAAAATTAGATAAATGAACGAGCTTCAAAATAATAGGACCTACATTTTCTAAACTCAAAAAGATGTAGTTCACATTTTTGTGATTTGAAAAATAATAGTCTTCGAATTTTAAATATTTCAAAAATAAAAGTGATCAGACTTCTTAACTGTGAACTTTTTAACTTCAGACTTGAAATATTTATTCATTTCTTTAAAACTCTTGAATAAATGTAAAAATAATTTTAAAGTTTAAACATTTAAACAAAGTTTGCGAATTTTGCGGAAGATGTCCCTGCAACGGCACAGTTCCACACACTCAACTCCCGATATAAGGCCGGTTTCGGACGTGGCTTGCCTTGGCCTTGATCCTAAATCGGGGGAATCCAGACGTAAACAGGCAGGACCGCATGAATCATTTCGGTTGGATGTGGACGCATGACGCAACCTGATGCAACTAACGCGCAGAGAGTGCGGCCCTCGAGCTGTTTGTCACGCTTGACTGAGCATGTACTCTCTTTCGGCCCCACGTCTGCGAATTTTTCATCATATCGATAATTCGACTTTTGATGCCTGTGAAGCGGGGGTGGACAATCGAGTTTTCTATCCTAGGAAAGAAAACTCGATTTTCCACCCGCTCCACAGGCATCGAAAGTCGAATTTTTGATTGAGGTACGATACAATTTTTTTTTTATTTTTTTTTTGTTGAAAAGTCTACTTTTTAAAATTATATTTTTTGTTCGAAATTCATCTCGTTTGGTTAAAAATTGTACTATTTGGTTGAAAATTCAATTTTTTTTCAAAAGCCACTATTTTGTTAAAAAGAAATCTTTTTGTATAAAAAATGCAAGTACTTGGTTGAAAGTTGAACAACTTTGTTAAAAATTCATTTTTTTGGTTTAGGATTCATCCCTTCTCTCTAAATTTCTTGGAGTGAGGTTCCACTTTATTGTAGTGAGATTTCACTCTTTCTTCCAGTCAGATCTCATGATGAAAACTCGTCTTTTTTGGTAGAAAATTAATCTTCTTGATTAAAAAATCATCCATTTGCTTGAAATACATCATCTTCGATCAAAACTCATTTCTTCTGTTGAAAATTGAACTATTTTGTTTAAAATTCATTTTCTTTTTTGGTTAAAAATTAATTTTTTTAATTGAAAATGAAACAACACATTTCATTTTTTGTTGAAAAATGATATTTTAAATTGAAAATTGATATATTTTCTACCTAAAAATTCAATTATTTGGTTGATCATTCATGCATTTTGTTGAAAAATATTTTTCAACAAATTGATCTGCTTTGCTTAAGGATTCAACTATTTTGTTCAAAATTTGTCTTTTTTGGTTGAATTCAACTGTTTTTGGTTTTGAATTAAAATATTTTTTTGTTGAAGATTCATCATTTCAGTTACAAATTCAACTATTTGGTTTTAAATTAACTTCTTTGTTGAAAATTCATATTTTTAGGTTCAAAATTCATAATTTCAGATGAAAATTAAACTATTTGGTAGAATATTAAACTTCTTTTTGGAAAAATCACATTTTCGGTTTGAAAATGCAACTGTTTTGTATATAATTCGTCTTTTTTGGTTGAAAATTCAACATTTTTGTTGAAAAATCTTCTTGGTTGAAAATGTAACTATATCTGGTTAAAAATTCATCTTTTTGGTTTAAAAGGTAACTGCTAAAACTACTACTTTATTAAAAATTCAGTTTTTAAGATTCACCTCTTTGGTTGAAAATTCAACTATTTTATTGACAATTTTTTTTGTTAAAAATTAATTTTTTATCTGAAAATTGAACTATGTAATCCATTTTTTTAAAAATTTTTTATTATTCATAAGTTAAAAATTCAACTAATTGCTTGCGAAAATTGGTCTATTTTCGTTATATTCAACTTGTTGAAAATTCCTTTTTTCTGTTTTGTTGAAAAGTAATTTTTTTAGCTAAAAATTGAACTATTCCATTTTTGGTTGAAAACGTATCCTTTTCAGTTGAAAACGTGGTTGAAAATTCAACTATTGGGTTGAAAATTCAAATATATTGTTGAAAATTCGTCCTTTGGTAGAAAATTAATCTTTGTAGGGTAAAAATTTAGCTATTTGGTAAAAAAAAATCAACTATTTTCTTGACATTTTAATTATTTTCTTAAAAATTTAAATATTTTGTTAAAGTAATCTTTTTCGGTCAAAACTTCAACTTTTTATTCCAAAATTCGTCCTTTTGGTATAAAAATTCATCCTTTGTGCTCAAAAATATCATCTTTCTTGGTTGAAAATTTATCTTTCTTGCTTCAGAATGAACTTGTTTGTTAAAAATATAACTAATTCGTAAAAAGTTAGACTATTTTGTTGAATATTCATCTCTTTTGTTTAAAAATTCAACTGTTTGGTTGTTAATGCAACTGTTTGATTGAAAAATATTTTGTTTGTTTGTTTGAAATACGTCTTTTTAGTTTGAAAATGCATCTCTTTTGGTCTCGCTTTTGGTAGAAAATCTTGGTTGAAAATCCAACTATTCTGTTGAAAATGAAATATATTTCGACTTGAAATCTTCAGAATTTAAAGCGTTTCATATTGAATTAAATACAGTATCTACAGTAATTTTATATAAAAGAATTTATTCCCCTATTTTCGTGAAAAGTCACCCTATTTCCCCTGTTTCGAGTGTTTAGTCAACGACTGCATTACTGGGGGGGGGGGGGGTAATCTCACGTCTTCATTCAAAGATAATTGATGAAGTTCAATATTTTAAACTTTTAAAGTGAAGATCTGCTACACCCGAGGCTGCACCTAAGAATCTGGGAGGTCTGGGATTGAAACTGAATCCCAGTTTGAAATTCAAGCGACAAACATGCCAGATGGCGCAGGTCAGAAATACTGGGACCCACGAAAATTCCTGGAGAAAAATACCTTTTCCACTATTCTGCTTTCCTGATTTTAGAAAGCGAGATAATTGGCTTCTTTCACCAATTTTAACAAAGCCTGACTATTCATAGCACGTGTTCGAGAATTTCAAGATCCTCCGATTCCATAAATTATTCTATTCTACCATAACTGACAACTGACTAATAGCAGCGGCTAACATCAAGGTCTTGTGAGTTCTAAAAGCCTGGAGAAAAAAATAAGGAACTTTCATTTCCCTCCTAGTTCCCTGATTTTCAAGTAGGAGATAATTGGATTTTTAGTTTTTTTTTTAAACTTGGGATCGTCATAAATTCCAACTGACAGGGGCTCGAGTTTCATTTCTATTTCTGTACCTACAATGCACATTCTAAGATCTGAACTAAAGTAATTTTCTACTTCAAACTACCGAATTTTATTACATTTCTCTACTTCCACTATACTACATTTTTGAAAATATAAACATATAGTTCATAAAAATAATTATGTGTAAAATGCACATTGAAAGTTGAATTATTTTTATTATTGGGTAGTTGTCAGCATTATAAAAATGAGGAAAATTTAACTACAGAGGCGTTCTGCTATCCTGAGAAAATAGTATTCGGTAAGGTTCAAATTTCCATTGGGTTGGTCCAAAAAAATAATTTTTGAATTCTTTCGAATAGTCCAGGCATCTCGTACGAAAAAAGGTCTTCTCACGGTATTAAGTAGGTAAAGCTCGTTTTTTTGCTAAAATGACTTATTGAGGGGTCCTGATAAAAATTCCAAATTTTCAAAAAAAATTATTTGTACTCGAGAATGTTGGAACAATGGGTTTTTGTTTGATCTCATTAATCCGATAAATAATCATTGCTAGCAATCTACATTCTAAAATCTACGAACTACTCTATTTGTTAAAATAATTTCCTAATTGTTCAAGCGTAAATTATAATTGTTGAAATTAATAAATTATCTTATAAGAAAAAAAAATCTGAAAAATATGGGGTTTTCGCTATTTCTTTACTAATCCCTGACTCTATTTTATCAGTTACTTTTTAAAATGATTTTTTTTTTAATATTTAAAAATTTAATTTTTGTAAACTGTTCCCTAAGCATATCCGTAAATTGTGATATTCCCTTGATTGCTTTTGGTAATTTTCGATTCATGAAGTGATAATGATTTGGAAATGATTTTTTATATAATTAATTTTTTGCAACTGCTTTTTTATAATCTCTCTTTCCTGCAACTACATTCTAAGACTTTTTGCGTTAGGCATAAATGGTGTAGGGGAAACCACCCTACAGTAGATGCTGATTTACAGTAGACAATCTTAATTAACTGGAAAACTGACAACAATTGTTTATTACTTTTGTTAGTATAACGTGTCAGCAAGGAAACTATATCTTCTGACGAAGTTTCATTGAAATTTTATAAAAATTTTTAACCTGAAAAAAAATGTAACCTCTTCTTTATTCATACTTTTTAACTTAACGAAACATTTTTATGACATGTTTATATATTGGAATCAAAGCTTGAAGTTTAATGAACAATATTTAATAATACAAAGTTTTCTTTCTTTAATATTTATAAATATTTAAGGTCTTTTTATTGGATATTACATTTTCCAACAGCAGCTCGAAAATTAAAAAAAATGTCTATGTCAAAATTGGCAGCTCTGCGACTGTCTCGCAGTTGTTTTAAGTTAAAGGTTGTGTTTGTTTGTTTATTTTGATTTGTGAAGTTTTTAAATTCAAATTATTGTAAATAATAAACAAAGAAAAAAGTGTAAATTATTAGTTATTAAAAAGCTCATAAATTTTAATTGTGTTTTAAGGAGCCTTTCGGAAAAGATATAATTTTTAGGATTAAGGTATGTAAAAAAGCTGCACTTTTCTGTCATCGCAAGTCAGATTAAATTGTATGAAGAATAAACATTTCGTACCAATCGTACCAATCTTACGAAATATCAGAGATAAAAAAAATGTCAATAATTTAAACTTTTGCGTTTTTTGTGAAATAATCATAGTTTCAACTATTATTTATTACCCTTGACCAGGTCTAATAAAAATATTTAATACAGCTAATTAATTAATTTCGTGATATTTTTTGCTACAAGAATACTCAATTGAATATGTAAGCTTTATTTAACAATGATCATCTTTCTTTATTTTTGGAAACTGATACAGTTCAATGCTGTTGAATTTTTTCCTATCTACTGTAGGGTGGCTTCCCCTACTGTCCGTCCAAAAAATTTAGGCACCGCGATTTTTGTACAGATTTTCGTGAAAATCTCAGCAGAAAAAAAATTTAAAAATATGAGACAACATGTATGTTGCAGGTGAAGGTTTTACCAATACTGATACAGAGTTTCAAAATTTTCAGATGATTAGCGATTATGTTCGGGCGAGTGGAAGGTGAAAAAGCATAATAATCATATGATCATTTCAGAATACTCAACTTTGAATGGCTGTAAGTCACTGAAAAAAATTATGAAAAATCTGCAGAAAATATATGGGTTTCGTTTATCCTTTCGGTTCCCAGTGGTGATATTTAGAGTCAGAAATAATTATTTGGAACTATTTACAACAGAACTATTTACGTACAGAGATGATTCTTGAAACAAATTACACATTTTTGGCTTCTGACAATGTTGTGCGTATTACCAATGAGCAAAAAGTTGCACTTGAATGTTTAAAAAATTATTTTCTTTTCGGAAAAATACAAAAGGCTTAAGGATAATCGAGGCTAGCGCTATAATATAGCTAGCGCTATTGCTACACGTGCAACACAACCTAAAAAAAAGGGATACAGTTGCCTCGATTATTATAAAGCCTTTTGTATTTTTCCAAGAAGAAAATAATTTTTCAAACATTCAAGTGCAACTTTTTGCTCATTTGTAATACGCACAACATTTTCACAAGCCAAAAATGTGTTATTTGATCCAAATATCATCTCTGTACGTTCCTTAGTTCCGGAGATGACACCTTCCCACTCTTTTGTCAATAACTTATTAACAAATAATTATTTCTGACTCTAAATATCACCACTGGGCACAGAAAGGATCAGCGAAACACATATATTTTTTGAAGATTTTTCATAATTTTTCTCAGTGACTTACAGCCATTCAAGGTTGAGTATTCTGAAATGATCATATCATTATTATGCTTTTTCACCTTTCACTCGCCCGGAAATAATCGCTAATCATCTGAAAGTTTTGAAACTCTGTATCAGTATTGGCAAAACCTTCACCTGCAACATGCATGTTGTCCCATATTTTTAGCATTTTTTTCTGCTGAGATTTTCACGAAAATCTTTAGAAAAATCGAGGTGCCTAAACTTTTTGGACGGACAGTAGATACTGTAGATTTACATAATTTTGGATTGATTAAACAATTCAAAAATCATTTTTAATTTTTTTAAAGATATGAAGTTGTTTAAGCAATAAGATTAGAAAAACAATTCCAAATTATCCCATAATTACATAAGAGATAAAGTAGGAATTAATACATAAATGATAAACAAAACCAACTGCAAGATTGTCTTGCAGCAAAGTTTAAAACTCGGTTTAAAAATTATAAATTTGGTAAACTTGTTTCCCTTCGCAAATATCAATATAGAAATTGTCATTATTTACATTATCTGTAAAGTATTAAAAATAAAATAATAATTTTGAATATTTTTATTCTTGAGAAAATTCTACTTTAAAAAAACATATAGTTAATATTTCTGATTTAGTATAATGAATCGCCAAGTTTCTTTAAGATGTATCTTAGGAAAGTGAAAAAGTTATTGCCCAAGTTTAAACTAAAAAGCCTGAATTTTAAAGTAGATGATAAAAATATAATATAAATTATTTTGCAGGTAGTAATCTAATTGAAAATCCAATCAATTTTTCTGAAAATTCGATCATTTTCCTGGGACATTAGTAATTTTTATTTTTATTTAAAATTGTTCCTCTTATACTGAAAGTTGAATATATAAGTAATTTAAATTTCAATTAGGATTTTTGAAAAAAACTTCACGTAAACGTAAAGTAATTGATATTCTTCCCAAATATTACATTTTATTCGGAAAAGCTCATCCACTTAATTGTCCTGTTATCCTGGGAAAAATAGCCTTGAGAGTGGTCTCAATTTTCCATGGGGCGGAGAATTTTCTATGAATCTCTATGGGGCGTCTCCAGTTCTATTGAGAAATGAGAACCCTGAGCAAATGGGAAAAAATTCAACTTCCAAATTGTCCTGTTATCCTTAGCAAAATAGCCTTGGATAAAGACGATAAGGACTCGATTTTCCATGGGGTGCAGAATTTTCCATGAGTCTATGGGGCGGGACCGAATTTTATGAACTCGCAAAGTGCTGACAAATTTGTCTGGCTTCCAAATTATCCTGTGATCCTATGAAAACAGCCTTGGATAAGGGTTCGATTTCCCGTAGAATATTTCTATGGGGTACCGACATTTTTCTATAGATATATGGTCTTCACATTATATTTCAGACGATTTCAGATGCCTTGTCCTAGCACCTAGATAGTAGATATCCTTGAAAAAAATGTTTTAAACTCTAAATATTCCTGTGATCCTAGGAAAATATCCTTGAGTAAGGGTTTGATTTTCCAAAAGGGAAGTTTCCATGGGGTGTTTGAAACTTGAGTTGGGAAACACTCCTACGATATTCTGGTGCCCTTTTACTAATGTATACAAAGTGCATTAGCACCGACCACAACCATACCATGGATTCTTGAATTTCCATTGTGGAGGCGGATAATCGTATTTCCTGTTCTTTTGAAAGAAAATCTTTGAATGGGTCCTTTAGAAAGCTTAGAGTTCAGACTTTACAGTTTACTGAGAATTCATTCTTAAACTTCTGGAGCTTCTTAACTTCTTACCTGCAGGTTTGAGTTGACTTTTTTACTTTCAAACAAGAATTCATATTTAAACAAAATAAATTTAATTATGCATTAGGAAAAAATCTTTATATAAGAGGAAAAAGTCTATTTCTAAACCTGACAAAGGAAAAGTTCTTGAAGAGTTAGATTTTTCAAAATTGCTAAAAAGTTGGTTTAGTTCTTTATTTTTTAAGAATATGCATGGTAACGATTGGGAAACTTTTATAATCAAAATTTTGAAGGATTAAAATTTACTACACTTTTTATCTTGATAAGAAAATTGTTGACTGAATATAGAAAACAATTGTGTATTTTATCATGATGTATCTTTTATTATTATTAATTATATTTTTATCAGCTTGGATGCCAAGTTTCGGAATTATTAAAATGAATAAATTAACTATTCAAATGGTAATCTGCATTCAGATTTATGAATATCTTATATCAGAATACAGATTACCATTTAAACAGAATTTTATTTAACGTTTGAAGCCCAAGGTAATGAGCTGAGCCTCCAAACTCATAAATCAAATCTTCAGATATGAACTATTAAGCCCTCCCCAAATTCCTATAAAATTTTAGACGATCTCCTTCCAAGTCTTGGTTTCCTGTTACGTTTGTGGGTCAATAAAAAGTCTCAATTTGGCACACTGAGTCATATAAAATAAAAATATTTTTACCCCACGTATAAGGCACTTATTTTTTAATTTTATAAATAAATATTTAGATTATTATCAATTTGTTGGAATTTATTTTTCTTATTTTAAATGGGCCAATTTTTCTGTTTTGTTTAGTAGTGTCTAAAGTCGGAGCCAAAAGTCAAGGCCCTCACTTCTTTTGATTGCAGCTCACTAAAAAAAATCTCTAAATTGTTTAATAAAAAACATCTGAAAACTTAAGGTCTTCCGAATTTAACGATTTGATCACTTTTATCCTAAAAAATTGTTGTTAATAGTTAGAGGGCAAAATATTTTAAAAAAACAGGGGTTTCCGGCCTCCTTTTTCAATCTTCGACTTTCACCTGTTCCCAGAACAAGGTAGACGTTAGGAAAAATTTGAAAAAATTCACAGATACTCTTTCAACATTCTTTAATGCAATACATTTTTCAAAATTCTGGAATATTCAATAATTTACTTTGTACACGGCTTTGTTTACAAATACTTTATCTTGAGAACAAATGAAGATAGGAAGCCGTTTGATGTCTCCACGTGCCCAGTTTTGTGATGCGAGTGCAGTTCCATAATTAAATTCATGATAAAATAGCTCTCACGCAAGAAATATTAACATTTCGATGACAATAGTAACTCCAGCGCTTCCTTCACTCACATTTTTTGATAGACAAAAAAAATATTCAAACTTATATTTCTTGCGTACAAATGATTTTATCATAAATTTAATTATTGAACTGCACTCGCATCACAAAACTGCGCACGTGTAGCCATTTAACGCCTTCCTAATTCATTTGTTCGCAAGATAAAGTATTTGTAAGTAAATATCCATAAAAAGTAAGTTATTGAATATTTCACAACTCTGATAAATGTATTGCATTAAAGAATGTTGAAAGATCTCTTTTTAAGAAACTAAATATTGTACTACTATTATACTACCAACTATTGAAACTAATATTAATATTGACGATTCTATTAATGCTACTAGAAATATTAGCACTACACTCTATATAGTTTACTATACGATAACTAGGAATTCCAAGAATACTAAAACAATTCGTCGTTATACGAGAATTATAGGCAGATTATTATTTCTTATAATTATAAATGGTAGAATTACTAGAAATAGTTATAGTTATTTTAATACATTCACTAGGAATACTAGTAATTCTTTGAAAATACCCTCAAATACTAAGAAACACTGAAAACCTGAATTATGTTTCTAGTATTAATTGGTGTACTATTTAGGAAATATTTATAGAAATTCTTTATCAATCTTAGAGGATCACTAGTATTTAAGTATTTTTTTTTAGTGCTTTATATATTGTATAAATTTATATCATATTTATTTATATAACTACCCGTGTAGGAATGGTAACAGGGATCCGACCGGGAGCCGGCCGGATAGCCCCAGTTTAAACCGGGCGCTGGCCGGGGATACTGGCCGGGATCCGGCTAAAAACGTCACGGTAAACTGGTCGGATTCCGGCTTTCATACCGGCCGGGATCCGGTCGGGTAATCCGGTCACAGAGCGGTTAAAAAATGTTGCTTCTGGCGAGAAATTGGTAACTTGTTTTGTCTTTTAAGGCTCATCGTAAAGAATACGGTGAACTTTAAATGACAAATCAAGTTAATAAATTCTCGTGAGGAAATTGGAGAAGAGTTTCAATAATTGATACTAGAATCTGCTAGCAATTGTTTTATTTTGGAAACCACGTGGTGATTTGAGGTTAGGAAGGAAGAAAGGAAAAAAATGAATACACAACACTATAATTTAATTAAAAATACTAATTATCCACGCAGTAAGTGGGGTTTTCGAACTGATTACTGAAATAAGGTTCATTTTAATTACGGATCGCGGTTTTATTTGCGAACTTCAAGGAGATGACACGTGCATTCTCGTTCCAGGTTCGAAACTGAAACTTACAAGTGTCTGCGCCGACGCCAGCGCAGAAGGCATCAGACATGGCGGTAAATTTGAAAGTGTACAGACTAAAAATGGTCTGAAAATAGAGAAAATTATAAAAATTGTAAAAAACCTGCTGTTGCACATTGCAGAATCGATAACAGTTTTATTTAATAAGTTAAAACATTGGAAAAAATCAAATCTTTTTTTTAAGAATTCAAAAAAGCTAGTTTCTGTTTTGCTGATCTAATAAATCTTTAAATTATACTTTTCAGATAATAATTCATCTAGTATCCGTAAATACGTCTTTGATAATGCACGGCTCTTAAAAAATGTGTAATTTCTACAAAAAAAGTATTCTGACCAGTGCCCGTTTGGCTCCCGACCATGAAATCTAACCAGGGTTGTCCCGGCCAGTAACCGGCCGGCTCCCGACTAGGTGATTCGAGAAAAATTTAGCCCGGCCGGCTCCCGACCGGTGCCTGGCCATGAAACCCAACCAGGGGTAGCCCGGCCGGGATCCGGCCAGAAAACTTGTTGTAGTAGGGCCAACCGGGGCAATTTCTGCACGGGTACCCAGGCGGAAATATAGTATATAGTTTATATATATTGTGAAGTATTATATATAATAATCATTTGTATTATATAAAAAATTTACAAAACAAATGAATATTATATATAATACTTCACACTATATATAATCTATATATAATATTTCCGCCTGGGTAGAGCCATTGATATATACATTTGTACAATATACATAGCACTAAAAAACCAATACAAAAATACTAGTGATTCTTCAAGATTGATCAAGAATACTCAGAACACTATAGGAATGCCAGGTGTGTTCTAGGATTTCTGTATATGCCACTACCCATGTAGGAATTTTGCTTTGGCCCAGACCGGCCCCAGATCAGGCCAAATCTGGCCCAGGTCTGGAAAACGGACCTGGGCCCGATCGCTGATGAAACACACGGCTTGATCGGGGCCAGATCTGGCCCCGACCAATTTCCCGTTAAGAGCCATTTTGGAAATTTATAATTTCTTATACTACTCTTTTTGACTTCGTTATTTACAATGTCCACCCCAGTCCTTGGCGGGAATTTCTTGAAAATAATTATAATTTTTAGTCGAAACGAGTAATTCGCAAAAAGAATTAAAATTCTGGACTAGAACAAGGAATTTTTCAAACGAATTTAATTCTGAGCTAAAACTGGAAATTTTCTAAAAGAATTAACATTCTGAATTGGAAGAGGGAATTTTTTTAAATAATTCTAATTTTGATTGGAAACGGATAATTCGCGAAAAGAATTAAAATTCTGGACTGTAACAGGGAATTTTTCAAAAGAATTCTAATTCTGTGTTTAAATGGAATTTTAAAATTTAAACAAATTATCAGTTGGAACAGGAAATATTCCAATTTTAATCAATTTTGAGCTGGAATTGGAAATTTTCGAAAACACATTAAAGTCTGCATTGGAACAGGGCACTTTTCAAAAGAAACTTAATTTTTAGTTGAAACGGGTAATTTTCGAAAAGAATTAAAATTTTGGATTTGGAACAGGGAATTTTTTAATATTAACAGCATCTGACCTAGAACGGGAAATTTCGAAAAGAATTTAAATTCTGGATCGGAGCCGGAAATTTTTCAAAAGAAATTTAATTCTGAGTTGAAACGGGATATTTTCGAAAAGTATTAAAATTTCAAGTTTTTGGAAAATTCCAATTAAAACGCTTTAAAATATGTAACGAAAATCAAAATCATCCAAATAACTATTCAATTAATTTAAAATATCTGAATTATTGCTATAAAACTGAAATGAAATAAAATTTTGAGGTTATGTCGAAGAAAACTGAATTTCTGATACTTACAATCCTGAATAGTTATAAGTTCATTTTTAAAGTTGTAGACGCTATACTTTATCTTTTAATTATATCAAAAACTAAACACGTTACTTTGATCCTCTAAAATTCCTGGAACTTGCATTCCGGGTTGCGTGCCACTTTCTTCTTTATCATCTGCATCAATATCTACATAATTTTCAATATATAATCAATAACTTGGGTTAAAATTTATATATATTTTTTTATTTGTGTAACTTTAATGCAAACTCGAAATATCTTAAAAATATACAATTTATAATAAGTTTTCAAATAAATTTAAATTTTGAGGTTAGGTTTCGATTCAATCAATACGATTTAAGGATTTACTTACCCTCGTTCACATAACGAAAATTGTCTAAAGCAGCTAACGCGCGATGCTTTCGAACTCGTGGTGTACTAGGCTTTGGCATATTGTTTATTGCATTATACACTTAAACTCAGATAATAAACATGAATTTTATCAACAATAACGCACTTCATTTGACAGCAAGGCAAGTTCCCTAAATTGAAACTACTATCGGCGAGAAAATTCGAGTCCTCTGGCTTTGACGTTAAAAA
>CAKNYM010047660.1:0-24641 GCA_932195095.1 Andricus curvator
CCGAAACGTCTCATTGTCTATTACAATTGGAAAAGACTTATTGTCTCCTTATTCTATTGACCTTACAAAAAGTGACTCATTGGATATAAATATTAGATTATATTAACATTTTTCACGAAATCAGTTATTTTGAACAACAAAAATATTACAGGTGTAAAAAAGCAGTTTGAATCTCAAACAATCATTTCTTATATCATTTTAGTGTCTTCGATCTTTATATTGTTAATAAAAAAATCAAGAAATTTCAAAGCATATTTACAATGGTTGGACAATAATAGTGTTGTGACGTCAAAAATGAAACTTACAATGTTAAACAGATTTAAATTATGTTAGTGTTTTTCGTCGGAAATTGGTATTTTTGAAAAAATTGCAACGGTTTGATTGTTTATACAGTGTACCAAAATATTATATACTAATTTTGAATCTGAGATATAGATTATAATCAATCATAAACTACCCAGGAAACAACCGGAAATATCCAGGAAATATTCGAAACTACCCAGGAAACAACCAGAAATATCCAGGAAATATTCGAAACTACCCAGGAAACAACAAGAAGCTTTTTCAGTTCCCCCCACATATGACACGGTATTAAAAATATTAACAATGAAGAATAATAACTAATAATAATTTAAGATAATGTAATAAAAAACATATTATGTCATTATATGAATTTTAATTGAAAAAATAATAACTAACCAAATTAACCAAATCCTTAAAATCTTTTCTGAAATTGTTTCAAATCTATAAAAATTCCTTAAACTCCTTTCATAGACCATGAAATCTCAAAAGATTTTTGAAAATCCATTGAAATATTCTAGAATCACTTGAAATTCTTTGAAAATACAACAAGAATTTTGTACCAAATAAGATGAATTTTGAACTGAAATTATGAATCTTTAACTAAAAAAATAACTTTTTAACAAAGTTGTTGAATTTTCAAGCATACACCCCAGCAGCGGCGACAGCTTCTCTCACCAATACCCTAAGTATTCCAGCCGGAGACCCTATCCGGGATTCACTGCATTTAAAGGAAAGGTTAGAAGTTGTAAGGAACCATTTCTTCTTACCAGTTAAACTTTTGATCATCAGAATGTTGAAAATATTAAATCTGTTTATATTCTAATTAATTTTTTATTTTAACAATTGATTTTATTAATTTTGTATGTAGCTAACTCATGGTCAAAAGGAAACAACTGACACAAAGTCCGCCATATCCGCAACAAGTTGAAATTGTACACAATTTCAGAAAACAAATAAAATGAAACTTTTCTCAAATATTTCTGGTTATACTTCCTTTTCGTCCCTTATTATATAATATATGATGTAATGTACTACTTAATTTGTTCAAAACGAATCATATTAAGAAATGCGTGATGAAGAGTGCCATGCTTATCATCATCATATTAAATATATATATATATATATATATATATATATATATATATATATATATAGATAGATAGATATTTACATATAGTGAACTCTTGCCTATTTCAAGTTGCCCCGGCCTTGTATCGATGCGCGTGCTGTAAGCATGTGTACGCATTTGCGCATCATGCATGTCAGTGTTTTTTAAAGTGTTTTCGTTGACGTACGACGTAACAAATATAACATTTCCTTGGAATAGTACAATTTGCTAACTAAAATCAATATAATAGAATCAAAAAACGACTCAAATATTTAGCGAAATATTGATTTTTGTAGCATGACGTCACAGTCATGCTAAGATAGGTGAAATTTCAGGAAGGTTAGCTTAGTTGGCACATCTTGACATGGGACTAGTGCTGTCGTCGAGCGAGGCCTCGACGTTGTCAAGACGAGACAAGATGAGCCTCGTCTCGAATGGCAACACTACATGGGACTGCATACGCCTTTTTGGAAAAAATATTCTAAACGTAAAAGTAAGTTATACAGGTCTGAATAGTAATATTTGTCAAGTGTAGAATTCATTTCCGCAATTCTGCTTCATCCTTTTATCGGTTGAAAACCTTTTAGTTTCACGAAATACAATCATCTATCCGAAATTTGAGGTAAGAGTACCCGATTCTGATCAAATCGATCTGATACACTAACCTGAAATTTTGGATATTTTATTTTATTTCGTGAAACTGCAAGGTCGTCAATCGACAAAAGAATGGAATATGACTGAGAAAATACATTATACACTTGACAAATATTACCATTCGTATATATGTGACTTACTTTTACGTTTAGAATATTTTTTCCAAAAACTCGTATGCATTCCCATGACGTCATGCTAAAATACTCAATTTAAACCAACAAGGGCTTCCGCTCTTCGGGCCTCTTTTTAATTCGTCAGCCACTGACGCGGGCGAGACCGTACAGAGACCGTGGTGGGTGGTGACGGAACGGCGAACTTTGAAATACGCCAGCATGGGGACTTGAAATAGGTAAGCTTTGAAATAGATGCGTCTTGAAATAGTCAAGAGTTCACTGTATTATATATTGTTTTAAATTAATATAATAGATAAATAGATATTTAATTCAATTTAAAATAGTTTGAAAATTGTTTATTCAGTGACCTGAATTTTCGAGAGAAAACATTAAAATAAGTTGAAACCCTTGTTATTTTAAAAGTTTTAAAGAAAATTGTCACATTATTTTCAAATTTTTCAATTAAATTAGTAGAGAAAAGCCGTTCTTTTTCAGATATCTACTTAAAACTTTAAAAAAATGTCTTTGGCCTCTGAAGACTTCTAAAGGCTTATCTAATAAGTAGTATAAGAACTTTTAATTTTTAACATTCAAACTATTTGCGTATAAATAACATACTTATATGTTGTGTAATCTTTAAAGGTTAGTTTAAATATTAAAAATGTAGGTTTGAAGTTCAATGGATTTTATGAAGAACATATTTTTCATTTACAGTTGAATTCATCCCAAAAAATACAAATTTTCAACAACAAAAATTATGAAAAATCTTTGGAAATTAACTCGAAAATTTAAAAAATTGCCGTTAAAACTTTTTAAAATATTCCAATTTTTCCAAAAATTTTCTTGAAATTAAAAAAAATTAAACAAATTGCCATCAATTCTTCCAGATTTTGTTATGAGAATTTCGGACATCTTTTTAAGTATTCTCTTGAAATTAATTTTTCAAAATAAAAAATCAATTTAAATTTTACCGTGAATCCTATTTTTTACGAGGGGTAGACAACTCGTGAAGTCAGGTGTACACTTGTAATGCAATCTCCTGAAATATCTGAATTCTCCTGAAATATCTGAAGTCACTTGAAGTCACTTGAATTCATTTGTAGTCACTTGAAATCTCCTGAAGTCACTTGAAATCTCCTGAAATATCTGAAGTGGCTTGAATTCACATAAAGTCACATGAATTCATATGAAGTCACGTGAATCCACATGAAGTCACGTGAAGTCACTTGAAATAACCTGAATTCATTTGTAGTCACTTGAAAGCTCCTGAAGACGCTTGGAATCTCCTGAAATATCTGAAGTGGCTTGAATTCACATAAAGTCACATGAATTCATATGAAGTCACGTGAATCCACATGAAGTCACGTGAAGTCACTTGAAATCACCTGAATTCATTTGTAGTCACTTGAAATCTCCTGAAGACGCTTGGAATCTCCTGAAATATCTGAAGTGGCTTGAATTCACATAAAGTCACATGAATTCATATGAAGTCACGTGAATCCACATGAAGTCACGTGAAGTCACTTGAAATCTCCTGAAATATCTGAAGTCACTTGAATTCACATGAATTCACATGAAGTCACATGAAGTCACGTGAATCCACGTGAAGTCACTTGAAATCTCCTGAAATCGCTTGAAATCTCCTGAAGTCAGCGAAATCTTCTGAAGTCATTGAAATATCCTGAAGTATCTTGAAGGCAGAAGTAGGTATACACCCAATCGGTCTTGTTGTCAAACCCTCGATTTTTTATAAAACTTTGTAATCTTGATAATTAAACAGTTTTGCTTTAAAATCGTTCATATTCTTTGTCAACATTTTAGGAAATAATTTTAAATGTTTAAAAATCTTTGTCAATTTTATCTTAAAATTTATTTGTTCCTTTGTTCCATGGATTATCATTATTAAGTATATTATTCAGAAAACCTTACATTTCTCATAAACCTGAAGTTTTCAAACTTTTTTTTAACGGAAAAAATGAAAGCTTCATTCAATCATGAAGGCGGGTTTCCCGACAACAAAGATATTATCCTTGGCGCTACGCGTGCCCATGCATGTTTTTAAAAATTTCAAAAGTGATATTTAATTTTGTAGATCAAGAACAACAACTTTTAAAAATAAAAAACGCCTTCACACTACAACGTTTCATTTTGGGTCTCTTATAAAATTTTGAATGAACCGATTATAAGTTTAAAAAGTGTTATTAATTGCAGAGTGTTGAAAATTCATAAAATTTACTATAATTTTCCCCAGTTTCAGAAATTTTGATGTTTTTTTTTTAGTTTTAGTTTATCTAGCAGGATAACTCATTTCTGCGGATCTGATAAATTTGCAATACATTTTGAAAGTCTTGCAAATTATTATAGGTACAAATTTATTTACTTATGAAAGCTTTCACATTTTTTCAGATGCATTTTATATTTTCAACATGAAAATTTTTCGAAATCGTCAAAAAACTTTTAAGATAATTCATAGACCTTCTAACATTTATTTTAAAAATATAATTTTCAATTTTTTTTTAATAGCAAAAGATTGATATTATAGATTTTGTTTTAATTCATAACGTACATCGAAAATCAATTCATAAATTTACCGAATTGAAAAAATCCTGAAAATTGAAAATTACCGAACAAAGGAAGTATCAAAAATTATGAATAAAAAACATTAATCATTCGAAATTGTAATGGGTATTTCCGAGGTAAATATAAAAATTTTATTTTGGATTCCTGGTGAAAATTTTGGAATCATTCATCCAAAAGTTTACGAATTTTTAAAAAACAAAACTATAAAGTATAAAATTTTATTAACTTGAAAGATTTTTTGAAAACCTGGTAAATTACTTCAAGATTAGCAATCGAATTTATAGAGAAGAAAACATTTTTTTCTGTAAATTCCTTAAAATTGAATAAGACATCTTTCGTCAGCAAAAATTATTATTTAAAGTTTTTGATTTGAAACTTTTTTGTTTAAAGCTATAAGAATTGAGAAAACTTGATCGTGAATATGGTAAAATATTACATTTTTTATAGTTTACCTTATAAACTATATTTTTCAAATAAAAATTAATTTGAGGATGATCTTTTCTTAATTTCTAATATCTGTAAATCTAGGAAATATAAATTTTTTCTAAAATCACAAATAACAGTATAATAACAATATAATATGAGCCTAATGAATTTGAAATAAATTTAGAAAGTCTTGACAATTATTACAGATACAAATTTCTCTGGACTGTTCAAAATTTTCACGAGTTTAAAATATTTATAAATAAATAATTGGAAAAACCTGAGCATTCTATATTCACCAAAAAGCTTTAAAATAGAGCTTCTAAAATTTATTCCGAAAATATGATTTTCTCATATATACAAAATAAAAATTCATAAAAATTTTAAAATCTAAAGCGCTAGGGTATGTTATTTAGATTATGAAATGTGATTGACATTTAAAATTTTGTCTAAATTCTGCAATTAAATATATTGAATCTTCCTTCAAGCAGTTAAAACAATTAAATAAGTTTTAAAACCTTGTCATTTTTAAAGATTCAAAGAAAATTGTCACATTATTTTCAGATTTTTCAATTTAATTAGTAGAGAATGAAGTGGTTTTCCAGATATCTACTCAAAAAATTTTAAACAAGTTTTTAAAAATCTATAAAAATTAAAAATATATTGAAAATGTTTTAAATTTTAATCGAGCTTATGAAAAAAATATTTTTCACAACAAAGCGAAATGAAACTTTGTTCGAATGATTATTAATATTTATTTATTGAATATATTCTTTAGATCACCTTACATTTCTCATAAAACTGCATTTTTTTAGACTTTTCATTTTAAATGGCAAAAATGATAGTAGGGAGTCTACTCCACCCGAAAATACTTTTAGCTTTATATTACTAAAATTATTTTGTTGAAAATTCGTTTTTTTTTTGTTTGAAATTAATTTTTCTAACTGAAAATTTAACTATTAGATTTTCGGTTGGAAATTGATCTTTTTTTATTTAAAAATTCAAGTATTTAGTTGAAAATTGATTTATTTGGCTGAAAATTCGTTCTTTTTGGTAGAAAATAATTTTTTTTTGCTTAAAAATTTCAACAGTTTGTTTGCAATTATTTTTGGACGATAAATAATTTAAAATACAAAATAAAAATCTCTACCAAACATTTATTTTTTAAGTTTATTTTTTGATTTGTTTTTAAAGTTAAATAAATATATGATTTTCCTAAGAATTTGAAATATTCAAAATTTTTTTTGAAGCTTCCAGATTTGTCAAAAAAGTATAATTTTTCATTTTTCAAGGATTTTGAAAATTTTTAGGAAAAATTAAACTCCGTTCGAAAGATATTTAGGATTTTTTGAAGTTTCGAAGAAACTCTTTAACTGACTCAAAATATTCCTAAAATTTTGAAAAATCTTTCAAAATTAAAAACATTGCCCTTAAATCTTCCAGATATTTTCCAAATTTGTAGAAATATTTTGAAACTATATATTAATATTTTGAAATGTTTTGAAACTTTTTCAAGTTTCCTTTAAAAATGATTTAAAAAAAATAAAAGTAATTAAAATTTTCCCAGAAATATCAAGAAATTTGTTCATTTTCTTGAAACCTCTCAAACTTCTTAAAAAGCTTCGAAATTTTTTTCGAAATCTTCAAGAATTTACATTTTGTTTACAATTTTTGGAAATCTTTTTAAACTTAAAATCATTTTTCAACCATTTTAAAACTTTCAAACCTTCTAAATAACTTCCTTGCAAATCTTCCAGATTCTGTTTTGACTATTTTGGAAATCTTTTGAAATGTTAAATTTTTTGTAATATTTTCTTAAAATTAATTCGTCAAAATAAAAAATCAGTTTACATTATCTCATGAATTATGAGAAATATTTTTCATTATCGTGAAACCTTTTGAAATTTTTTTTTTTGAAATTTTTTATAAAATTTTGCAATCTTTCTAATGAGAAGATTTTGCTTGAAAATCTTACCCACTCTTTTTCGAAATTTTAGAAAAAAATTTAAAATCTTTCGGATTCTTTGTCAATTTTCTCTTAAAATGTATTTTCTTTTCATTATCAACAAAAGAGATGATTTTTTGACTAAAATTATAAATCTTCAATAAAAACAATAATTAACTTTTAACAAATTAGTTGAATCCCCGACCAAAAAAGATTAATTTTCAATTAGTTTCATTTGTTACCGAAAAAGAAGAATTTTCAACAAAATAGTGAAATTCTCAACCAAAACAAATTTAATGATTTTGAATACAAAATAAAAATCTTGAATAGATATTTCTTTCTTAGGTTCACTTGTTTATTTGTTTTTATGCTTATAGAAATATAATTTTTGTAAGATTCTCTAGAAAATTCAAAACGATTTTTGAAGATTTCAGATATGTCGAAAAAGTATAATTTTTTTATTTGATAGGATTCTGCAAAATTTTAGAAAAAATTCGAGTATTAAAACCTTCTTGAATTTTCTTTAAAAATTAATTTTTCAAAATAAAAAGCCTTTCAAACTTCTTAAAAAGCTTCGAAATTTGTTTCCAAATTCTCAAAAATTTACATTCTGATTTGAATTTTTGTAAATCTTTTCAAATTTTAAATTATTTTTCAATAATTTCGGAAACATTTAAATCTTCTGAATATCTTTTTAAATTAATTGAATTTTTTTAAAAATGTCCCTAGATATCTGAAAAATAAAAAAAATGCCTTCAAATCTTCCAGATTCCGTTTTGACAATTTTGAAAATCTTTTGAAATGTTTTGAAGTCTTTTTAAATATTCTCTTAAATTAATTTTTCAAAAAAAGCAGTTTAAATTATCCCATGAATTTTAAGAAATATTTTTTATTATCGTGAAACTTTTCAAAATGCTTAAGAAGCTTCAATATTTTTATTTCCAAATATTCAAAAATTTACATTTTTCATCTTAAAATTTTTTTTTTCAAGTTATAAATTAATTTTGAATCTTTTTAAAACTTCTGAATATCTCTTAAACTTACTCGAAATTTTAGGAAACAATTCAAGACGTTTTGAAATCTTTGTTAATTTTCTCTTAAAATGGTTAAAAATTAATCGTTTTTGATTGAAAATTCACATATTTTGCCGAAAATTCGTTCTTTCTGGTTCAAAATTCAACAATTTGTTAGCCATTTTTTTCTCTCACTTGACTGAAAAATCTTTTTCAGTTGAAAAAAACTCATGTTGGAAAGTCTCCTTTTTTGGTTCAATTCAACTGTTTTTGATTAAAAATTAAAATCTTTTTTGGTTAAAATATCAAATACAACATTTTTCGTTCAGAATTAATCTTTTTTGGAATAAAAATTTAATGACTTGTTTTAAACTTGAACTCTTTTCTTAAAAATTAATTTGTTTGCTGAAGATTCATAATTATAATTGGAAATTCATCTCCTTGGTTGCGAAATGAAATATTTTGTTGAAAATTTGTTTTTTCTTTGGCTGGAAATTAATTTTCTTTATTGAAAATTTTACTATTTCTGTTAAAACTTTAACTATTTTGTTGAAATTTCTGCTGTTGTTGAACATTTTTTTCAACCTTTGGTTCAAAATTTAACAATTCCAGTTAAAAGTTCATCATTTTAATTGAAAATTCATCACTTTGTTTGAAAATGTAACTATTGCTTTCAAAAATACTTCTTTGTTTGGTTGAAAATTTATCATTTTTATTTAAAAACTCGTGTATTTTGATGAAAAATAATCTGTTTTGACAGAAGTTAATCTTCTTGGTTGAAAACTCATCTTTTGGGTTGAAAATTCAACTACTGCAGTTAAAGATTCATCACTTTAGACCAAAATTAATCTTTTTCTATTTAAAAATGTAACTATTCCTTTTAAAATTACTTTTTTTTGGTTTAAAGTTTTTTTTTCAATTGAAAATGTAACCATTTCAATTGAATATTTTATCATTTTAATTGAAAAAGCTTCTCTTTGATTGAACATTAATTTGTTTAACTGGAAATATTACTAATCAATTTTTCGTATCTATGCCTACTTGGATTCTATGTTATGTTTCTTGAACTGACAAAATTAAATTTTTTATTTAAAATTGCTGGAAACCTCAGTTGTATTGATTCATTAGTATTAATTTATCATAGTATTTAGATAACCTTACATTTCTCGTAAACCTGAAGTTTGCAGACTTATTTTTTCAATGACAAAAAAGCAAAGCACCAACCAGTCATAAATACTGGTTTCCCGACAACAATAGTTTTTAATAATAATAATTTTTAACAATTGGATAATATATTGTATTTTGTTTGCAGATTCACTTAAAATTATGAATTCGATTAGAATTAAGACACCTGAGTAAAATTTCACTTCAAAGAATAACCGCTAATTACATTTATAGATTTGATTTATCGGTGTTTAATAGTTCAGCCTAAGTGCGTCCCCTGACGATGTTGGGATTATCCCAGAAATTCTGGAATATTGCGATAATCTTTGTGCAATCTTGTTTTTCAACTAGGAACAACCAAATGCCGTCATTTCAATGGAAGGAAGGGGTCATAGGTGGGAGTCTTGCTATTTAAGAATCACGTGAGTCCAAGATCATCACAGTCAAAGATGAGGAATCATCAAGTGAGCATCGGGTTCTTAGCCCTTTTGGTCATCAGCATCTATGCTAACGGTAAATTAAAAAAAAAAAACATTTTTATTTCATTACAAATCTGCATTCATTCTGAAAATAAAGTAAGATAATATTTTTGAGACACAAAAAAAGTGAAGGCACAGTGCAAATTTTCATTGTTCATAACGAGATGCAACAAATTTCACACAAATCGCCCATGTCAAACTCAATTTTTATGAACTCTTGTTTAAGGAAATGCATTGAGAAACTTTAACTTGTATTCAATGGTGATCCTTTAAAAAATTCATTTTGTTTTATATTTAGTTTCTATATGTTAAATTCAGTTTTGGTTAAACATCTGATCATCATTTTTTAAGATGGGTATGTCTATTCCCGACAATTCGGAAAAATTTCCAGTAGGAAAAACACTTGTTCTTAAAGAATCTTATCTTAAACTTGGATCGTTCAAATCTAAATTGAGGTATAGAAACAAACCCATAAAGTGCAATTACATACAAATGAGTATGCAAATCTAAAAAAAAATCGCATTCAAACTTTTGATAATCAAGATTAAAGTTTAGATACTAACATAAGTTATCGTTTTCTGTCACATAAAATATTTAATGCCTTTTCAAGGATCGTAATCGATTCCTAGATAAATCATAAAACTGAATAATTAAGGATAGTAAATCAGAAAGATATAAAAATAATAAAAATACGTAAATCAGGAAAACAAGTACAAATAATATTGATGAATATGTAAATGAAAATTGATTGAGCAATGTATATTTACGGAAATGAAGTGAGCTTTTTTATATAACAAAGCTTCGACAATGACCTCTCTTCGTAATTCTCATCATATCTCCATGTGTCTGGTCGATTTGGTCATTTTAATTTTTTTTCTTCATTTTATTTTAACGGCAATTTCTGCTGACGCGATCGACCTTGTCTTTGGGTTTTCCCAACTCTATAGGATAGTCAGCATCTTCAGCACGTGTAGCACGTGTGAGTTGTCTATATATTTAAATTCAAGTTCAATAGTTCAATAAATCTTCTCGAGTTTTTGCGGTCACTGATTACTGATTAGTCGAGACTTTTGATTCTCATTAATTTGCATTATACTTTATATGCTAAGAATGTTGCGTCCACTTTGATAAGCACCATCATTTGAGATAAGTGATATAACTAAAGAGAAATAACAAGGAAAAAATACAGAAAGATGATATAAACTCGACAGATTACTTAATAAGAATTTTTTTTAAACTAAAGGCCGCAAAATGTAATAACAAAGTATTTATTGAAGATGGAGATTGCGGAAAGGAGTTATTGTTTGCTGTTGGACAAATCAGAGATTGAAATGTTTTTTCTTGATCTGCATTAACATATTCTATGTTTAGTTTTCAATTACCTCGAGATTGATTTTCGATGTTAATTATCTTGGCATTGAAAATATGTACCTTTTCTTTGTGCTGAGTCAGATTATACAGAGTTAAAATTGCAATTCTCATGACCTTCCTGAGTGTAAAGAATAAATTAGAGATGATGTGAATTATGAACTTTTTTTGTTTGTCTTCAGATTAAAGGATTTTCTGGTAGTTTAGACACTATTTTGTGCAAATAGTGTATTTAGTATGCAGACGGAATAGACAAATATTGAGAAATTACAATGATTAACAAAATCTCAGCTATATCTGTGGAATAAAACACATCATTTCCAAAGTACTTTTTTGCGCTGAATTTGAATCTGAGTACGATTTGTTTCCGCTAGCTATTCTTTAAAGGATATTTTCAAATTAATTTTTGTTTGCAATCATTTTGCAAGTATTGTGCAAAGTGATATAGATCATTATTTTGAAACTATGTGAGACATAATTTTGATCCGTTTTTGTTAACGCTAAATTCAATGAACATTTTAATTTTGCGATAGTCCTAACGGTTCTCGAGGTAATCACAAAAAATTAGGGTTGAAGAGAATTAAATCATGGTATTTGAAAAAGTAATTAACCTTTTTGAAAAAACTATAAGTGATTTTCTTCATTTTTAAATGTTGAAGAAAACTAAAAAAAAGTTGATTCATTCACAGTTTTTTAAATGTAGTGTAAAAAACGGGGTAAGAGATAAAAATAAAGAACTTTGCCTCTAAAAATTTATAGAATACTAACGAGAGGTTGAAAAATTTTGGGAAATTTGTGAAAAAATTTGGTGTATAGGGTGTTTTCGGCATTGAAACATCTTTTGAAACCAGGTGCCAACATTTTTTGTTTGAATTTTGGTTTTGAATAAAATTGTAGAAAATTTTTAAATACTATATTTTTACAACTAATTATCCAAAATTGTCATTTTCTTCAAAAAATAGGCGAGATACGAAAAAAGTTTACCCAGCAAAGTTGTTCGATATTTCGCAAGAAAAATTTCTTTGTTTTTCAAAGAGAGCATTAGAGTGGGTTAAAAAAATTTTTTTTTTAGTAGCGGATTCTTATACTGGGAAAAAGTTGTATTTGTCCATCAGTAGTAAGGTCTGCAAATTTTGGTTTGATCCGATAATATCTTCTGTTCTGAGTATGGATTTGACCATTCGAATTTTTGAAAATTTCACAAAATTTTTTTTTATATATATAATACCAGAATCAAAAAAATTTTAGTATCTTATTTACTTGGAAAATGCAGAATTTCAAAAAAAAATTGAAAAAATGTAACATTTAATGTTCTATTATTTTCTTTTAGTAAGAGTTGAAGTTTCGTGTTTAAACTTTCATTTCAGCTATTTCCCAATATTTTTAGACTTCTCGTTAGCATTCTATGCATTTTCAGATACAAAAAAGTGTTGTTTTAAAAAAATATTTTACCCTCTTTTTATTTTCAAAACGTAAATGCTAGAATCAATTTCTTTTTACAATTTCCTTCAGAATTAAAAAATACAAAAATCACATACCGCTTGTTTCAGAAAGTTAACTGTTTTTCCTAACATCACGGTTTCTATAAAATAAAAATTCTTTTTCTTATCTTACAAATACATAGGTGACATTTTTTTGAACAGTGTTATTCAAAGTTTTTTTTTTAAATCATAAATAAATCTTCTTATATAATTAAATTTGAATTTGTTGAGTATTTAAATAAATAAAAGTTTTGTTCATGCCACTAAATCTGTTCAAGTCAGTAAAAATTCACTAAATTAACTAAAAATTTATTTTGTTATTTTCAGACGAAGCAAATTTTCTTCGTGCAAAACGATATGCCTTCGGCAGTGGTAGCAGTTCTTCCAGTTCTAGTTCCAGTTCCAGTTCCAGTTCTTCAGGAGGTGGTGCCGGAAATACTTTAACCCTGACAAATTCTCATGCAACAGGAGGTGCAACTGCAGATGCTAAAGCTGCAGCAACTTCTGATGGAGCCGGAAATGGTTTCTCCTATGGAAATGCTAATCAACATGAAGCTAATTATGGTAATTTTCAAATTTTCACCCAAAATATTCCAAATATTAAAAGTTGAAAATGGTTTAAAAAGTTAAACATCAGAAAAAATATTGCTTAAACTTGCATTACTTTGTTAAAAATTAATCTTCTTGTCTGAAAATGCATTGTTTGAAGTTGAATGATTATAATAATGATTCATATTTTTTGTTGAAAATTCATGTTCTTAGCTGAAAATGTAACTATTTTGTTAAATTTTTTTGTAGAAAATTCAACTTGTTGGTTGAAAATTTGTCTTGTTGGTAAAATGTTAATCTTGGTTGAAACTTCATATTTTTTTTTGAAAATTTAACTAGTTAGTTAAACTACTTTGTGAAAAATTCATTTTTTTGTTTGTTGAAGATTCATCATTTTGGTTAAAAATTCATCTCCTTAATTGAAAATTTAACTATGTTGTTGAAAATTTAACTTTTTCATTTTTGATGGAAATATCACCTTTTTTAGCGGAAAAATGAAACAAATTAGACCATTCCAAATGATTGATTTCGTCAGCGAGTAAAATTGATTTGGAAAGTCAATTTTGACTGACTTATCAGTCATCGAATCCGCATTATTTGAACCAGTCAAAATTTACATAGAATCAGTCACTTTTGACTGACTTAAATTTAGGTAATATCAGATAGAATTGTTTCTGATTTTAATATTTAGTTACTGTAAATAATTTTTAGTAACTTAGAACGACAAATTTTCTTATAAAGAAATCAAGAACGTATTCTTTATTTCGTTTTTAAGACAATTGAACTGGGTAACTGAAAATATTGTTTATATTACAGGTGTTAACTTAACCTTTTTACAGTTTTAATCCATATTATTTATTTATAAGTTACGTTTGGATCCCTTTTTAATATTACAAGGCTTTAATGTTTTTGTGACTAAACAATTCACTTCATATTAATCAATTTTGTTGTGTTCTCACAGAAGATGCATTGTGGATTTTTTTTTTATTGATATATTATATTTTCATTATAAATATTCATTCTTCAAAGTTCTTCTTATATCTACCGGATGAGCAGTATTTCTTTCAACTCGAAATGCATTAAATCATTATTCTTCTAAATTGTTCTTGATAATCATAAAACATTGATCAGACCAGGTAGATATTACTTAATTTCATTTCAATTAAAATTGTTTATATTTTTTTAGGTCAAGGAGGAGGATTTGGAAATGGCTTTGGAGGATCCCTTGGAGGTGGTAGTGGTGGAGTAGGAGGAGGTTCCTTCGGAGGTTCCGGATCTGGTGGTTATGGTGGTAGCCATGGAGGAGCTCTTGGAGGCAGTCATGCTGGAATTGGTGCTGGTTCAGGTGGTTATGGTGGTAGCAGTGGAGGAGCTCTTGGAGGCAGTCATGTTGGAGGCGGTCTTGTTGGAGGCGGTTCTGGTTCAGGTGGTTATGGTGGAAGCCATGGAGGAGCTCTTGGAGGCAGTCATGCTGGAATTGGTGCCGGTTCAGGTGGTTATGGTGGTAGCAGTGGAGGATCTCTCGGAGGCAGTCATGTTGGAGGCGGTGAGAATAATACATTAATTTTTTAATTAAAAAAAATATTTTTATTTGATTAAACAAATTTTTGCAAACATTGAACATTTGTTGTGAAAGAAAATTCTAATATCAGTATTGTTTGAACCGGGGAACTGGGAATTCTTTTTCAGAATCTGTAGTGGCTTCCTTGAACGATAATCCAATTGTCCGAACAAACTTAAGCAAAAAATTAAATTGTCCTTCTATTTTATAAGATTCTAAAACAGTTGAAGATGTTAAATTACACTTTCATCATCTTAAGTCATTTCAATAGTTATTAATAATGATTTTTTGTTTGTGTCTGTGAAAAAAGCTCTTCTAACTCCACTGGGATCCAAACCCAGGTCTTCAGATTGCCGGTCTGGTGCTACTCTCCGACCTCCGTCACTTCTAAAGCAATCTGAAGACCTGGGTTCGAATCCCAGCGGAACTGGAATGGAATTTTTTTTCATAGGAACTCAGTAATTATAGTATTTTTTGTTGGTTTTCAGGCGGATATACAGGTGGTAGTGGATACGGTGGTGGAAAAGTTGGTGGTAGCCACGCAGGAACTGGTGGATATGGAGGAGCCTATGAAGTAGGTGGTAGCCATGCAGGAACTGGTGGATTTGGAGGTTCAGGTGGTTTGGGAAATTCAGGAGGATATGGAGGAGGTAATGGAGGATTTGGAGGCGTTGGTGGAACTGGAGTCAGCAAAACTGGCGCTGGCGCTACTTCCAGTGCTAATGCTAATGCCAACGCTAATGCTGGATCCACTGCTGGAGGTAAGGAATAAGGATTAGTATAAATTAATTAGCCTTGCAGAAAAGGGATCCAAGCGAAATTTTTGTATTGCTTTTCAACCGCTATAGATAATACTGATTGTTGTCTATTTTGTATACAAACTAACTAATTACCTTATAATCATGCATCTTTCCAAACTAGGAATAAATTTGAAAAAATTATCAAATCAATCTAAAAGCGAACTAATTTACGATAAACAAGATTTTATTGTTTTTTTCTTCAACGTCCTCATCGTTTTTTCATTTGCTTCTTCAATTTTTTTGTCTGCATCTGGAATTAATCAAAGGCAAAATAAAGTAGCTTAGTCCAACAAAAAGATTGTTGTTAGCTGATGATCTCAAAGTCGAAAAATATTTTTATAATATTTCCTTGATCTAATTTTTAATTATAATTATTTGACCAATTTCATTTCAAATCATGCAGAGGTCCAGCTTAGGGTGTCTGAATGATTTCCCAATGTGTACCGGGTCATCCTTAAGACGTGCTTAGAATGTACCTCTGTGTCATGTGACTTGACGTCTTTAAGACATTTTTTGGATCTTTTTTATGTTTAGAAGGTCCTCAGAACGTCTTTAAGACGTTCGCCAAAATACCGATTGCCTTGATTAGTTGAATTAGATTCATTTTTTTATATTGAAAGAACAGGAGTTTTCACGTCAAATGAATAAATAAAGTCCCAAATACCTATGCTTGTTCGGAAAATACTGCATTTCGGAAAATTCATTTGCAAAATTCCCACAATTCATAGAAACTATTTTCATTTTAAATTTAAATTTGGAGGTCTTGGTGGAGGACACGGAGGAGCAGGAGGTCTTGGCGGAGGATATGGAGGATCAGGAGGATCAGGAGGTCTTGGTGGAGGACATGGAGGATCAGGAAATCTTGGTGGAGGATATGGAGGATCAGGAGGTCTTGGTGGAGGATATGGAGGAGCAGGAGGTCTTGGTGCAGGACATGGAGGATCAGGTAGTCTTGGTGGAGGATATGGAGGATCAGGAGGTGTTGGTGTCGGACATGGAGGCGGCTTTGGAGGTGATGATAGCCAAAACATTTTCTAATATATTATGAATCCCTCTTATCGTTTGCATAAATTATAATTAAATTTTTCCCTTGTGTAGGACAAAGCCAAACCGGTGGATTTGGTGGAGCAGGTTCCGTAGGACATGGTGGCGCATACGGAGGTAAGCAATTTATTACAAAACTAGATCAAACTTCCCTGATCTTATCTGGAAATTTTAACTACATATCTTAGCTAGAATCAATATTATTTGTGATGAGGAAACACTTCCAAGTCAAAGTGAACTTACAATGAGAAAGAAGAAGTATTTATAAATATTTGGTTGTAGGACATCAAGTCTATCCTTTACCTGGGCAGCCAGGATATCAACTAGATCCAGGATTTTCCCCACACAGTTGGAATAATTTAGGTTATCCATCAGGTCAAGGCAATCTTGGAGGAGGTGTTGGCTTTGGAGGCGGCTCTGCCAATTCTAATGCTGGTGCTTCAGCTGGAGCTAATGCAGGAGGTCTTGGAGGAAGTGGAGGATTTGGTGGTGGACAAGGAGGACTGGGTGGTGGACAAGGAGGTTTTGGTGGTGGACATGGAGGTCTTGATTCTGGATCTGGATGTGTAAACGGATGTAATATCAAAGGTGGTTCTCTTGGAGGAGGACATGGTGGTTCCCTTGGAGGTGGACATGGTGGTTCCCTTGGAGGTGGACATGGTGGTTCCCTTGGAGGTGGACATGGTGGTTCCCTTGGAGGTGCTAGTGCCAATGCCAATGCCAATGCTAATGCCAATGCCGTAGGCGGTGCTAATGCTAATGCCAATGCCAACGCTGATGCCACTGCCAATGGAGTTAGGTAAGATTCAAACAAATTTTAATTTGTAGATCATTATTCTCTTAAAAATTAACAATCGTTATTGAAAATGATCTTACAATTTCAGCCTCTTCTCCCGTTTTGGTGAGGGTGATAGTGGAGTGAACAAGGATGGAAAGGTAGATGGTGCCAAAGGTGTCTTCAGTTCCAGTTCCGCCAGTATTGGTCCCGATGGAAAAGGAAGTTACAACGTCCAAGCGGGTAAAATCCAGTAAATGATGATTCAAAAATACAAGTTTCGTAATTTTGTATATAGATTACTACGAAGAATTTTCAAAACAAATTGTATACGCGAAAATGCAGTCAAGAAATTCTAAAACATTGCAAATTGACTGATTTTGACGAGAAATAAAAAGATGTTTGTACTAGAGATTTTTAGAGAAAGTTGCAGTATTCAACTTTTGATATTGGCAAATTAGGATTTGGCGAAAACGGATAATCAAACACTTTTAAAGTGATAATACCTGAAATAGTTGTAAAGTAAAGATTGTTGAAAGTTATGAGAATTTGACGAGCGTGACTAGTATTTCTAGTTAACCGAAATAAAAAACACTCGTTTATAAGTACTTAAATTAAGTTGCATTGTGATAATAGAATCTTCAAATAAAAAATAATTTTCAAAAATACTTATGTTTTGTTTTATTACCTTTAGGTTGCAGGTCATTAAATTTGATTTCTGCTCATCTTGAATTACAATGATAGAAGACGCGGATTACTGAAATGATAAACGTCTGCTTTGAACGATTAAAAACATTCATTACATTCATTACGTTCAACGAACAATTAAGATATAAGATTGATAAGGAATCTACATATCGGTCAAGGATGTAACTCATCTTTATCTTTGATTTATGTCGAAATAGACAATAGTTCCTATCTAACATTTCATTCCTCGTGTAATTTAAATAATTATTTGAAACGTTTAATTTATTCATTGCGCCTTAATTAGAAGTTCCTTATTTTGTTTAGCGCTGTCAATGATTTACGATTATTGCTTAACTGGAAAAAATAGCAATTACAACAAAATTAAAATTACACGTTTCTTATTTTGATTGCCTAATTATAAAACTGAAATATATGCTTCAATTTAAAGTAAATGTATAAATAAATTCAATAAAATGTAAATGATAATCATAAATTAAAGTAGATATATCGCCTTTCATACAATTTTTTATTTAATTTTAATTTTAACTGTAAGCGAATTAGAAGCAAAGAAAAAAATTAATGAGATGTTCTTAAAAGGAATTCTGGATGATGTTTTTCATTTTCGACACTGATCCATTTTGAAGATTTTTACAATTGAAAATTCGCTAACTTGTTTAGTTTTGAATATTTAGAGTAGAAAATCATAAAATTTTGATCATATTTTTAAAATAGATCTATCTTGAAAATTTTCAATTCTAGATCCTTCAATTTTTGATGTGTATAATATAAAATTATGTAGTTTCAAATGTTGTTTTTAATTGTTCAATTTTAAAAATGTGGAAATAAAAATTCTAAAATTTTGACGATTTTGGAAATCATAAGTTAAGTTTTCAATTCTAAATCCTCCCAATTGAAGAAATTTCTTAAGTAAATGATCAAAATTACAGAATTTTTAATTGTAAAAATTAAAACTTGCATAATATTTAATTGTAAATTTTCAAAATAAAAAGCTTTTAGGTTTTACAGATTTACAATTTGAAGTTCTATAATTTTAAAGAGTTACAATTGAAAACTCTTTAATATTAACGATTTTCCATTTCAAATTATTCAATTTTGAAGATTCACAATTGGAAACTCTTTAATTTTGAAGATGCATAAATAAAAATTCTTCAATTTTGATGATTTTCGAAATCAACAGTCAAGTTTTCAATTCTAAAACTTCCAAATTGAAGAAATTTCGACAGTCAATCATCAAAATTACACAATTTTTAATTTTCAAAATTAAAAAATCTTCAATTACAAAAAATGTACAATTTAAACTTTTGAAATTTTGTAAATATAGAATTTTGAAAATTATAGACTTACAAATTATTCAATTTTTAAAGATTTCCATTCTTGAGGTATGTAATTTGGAATTTGTTGAAATAGTTCTATTTGGAAGATTTAAAATTGAAAATTCTTTGATTTTACTGATTTGCAATTCCAAATGTTTAAATTTTCAAGATTTACAATTGAAAATTCTTTGATTTAAAAAATGTATGAATAAAAATTCTTAAATTGTTATGATTTTGGAAATCAACAGTCAAGTTTTCAATTCTAAATCTTCTCTAAATTTGCCATTTAAAAATTTACAATTTTGAAGATTTACAATTGAAAACTTTTTAATTTTGAAGATGTATAAATAAAAATTCTTCAATTTTCATGATTTTCGAAATCAACAGTCAAGTTTTCAATTCTAAAACTTCCAAATTAAAGAAATTTCGACAGTAAATTATCAAAATTACACCTTTTTTAATTTGCAAAATTAAAAAATCTTCAATTACAAAAAATTTACAATTCAAACTTTTGCAATTTTGTAAATATAGAATTTTGAAAATCATAGACTTACAAATTATTCAATTTTAAAAAATTTCCATTCTTGAGGTATGTAATTTGGAATTTTTTGAAATAGTTCTATTTGGAAGATTTAAAATTGAAAATTCTTTAATTTTAATGATTGGCAATTTTGAATGTTTAAATTTTCAAGATTTACAATTGGTAATTCTTTAATTTTAAAAATGTATAAATAAAAATTCTTAAATTTTTATGATTTTCGAAATCAACAGTCAAGTTTTCAATTCTAAAACTTCTCAGTTGAAGAAATTTCCAAAGTAAATGATCAAAATTACAGAATTTTTAATTGTAAAAATTAAAACTTGCATTATATTTAATTGTAAATTTTCAAAATAAAAAGCTTTTAGGTTTTACAGATTTACAATTTGAAGTTTTTTAATTTTGAAGAGTTACAATTGAAAATTCTTTAATATTAACGAATTGCCATTTCAAATTTTTCAATTTTGAAGATTTACAATTGAAAATTCTTCAATTTTAAAAATGTGTAAATAAAAATTCTCAAATTTTTATGATTTTCGAAATCAACAGTCAAGTTTTTAATTCTAAATCTTCCCAATTGAAGAAATTTCTTAAGTAAATCATCAAAATTACAGCATTTTTAATTTGTAAAATTAAAACTTGTATAATATTTAATTGTAAATTTTCAAAGTTGAAAGCTTTTAAGTTTTACAGATTCACAAGTCAAAGTTCTATAATTTTAAAGAGTTACAATTGAAAATTCTTTAATATTGACGATTTACTATTTCAAATTTTTCAATTTTGAAGATTTGCAATTGGAAACTCTTTATTTTTAAAAATGTGTAAATAAAAATTCTTAAATTTTGAAGATTTTAAAAATCAATAGTCAAGTTTTCAATTCTAAACCTACCAAATTAAAGAAATTTTGACAGTAAATCATCAAAATTACACAATTTTTAATTTGTAAAATTAAAAAATCTTCAATTAGAAAAAATTTACAATTTAAACTTTTGCAATTTTGTAAATATAGAATTTTGAATAGACTTACAAATTATTCAGTTTTAAAGATTTCCATTTTTAAGATATGAAATTTGGAATTTTTTGAAATAGTTAAATTTGGAAGATTTAAAATTGAAAATTCTTCAATTTTAATGAATTGCAATTTTTTAATTTTTTAATTTTGAATATTTACAATTGAAAATTCTTCAATTTAAAAAATGTATAGATAACAATTTTTATGATTTGGAAATTAAAAGGCAAGTTTTCATTTCTAAATCTTCCCATATTAAGGAATTTCTAAAGTAACTCATGTAAATTACAGAATTTGTAATTGTAAAAATTAAAACTTGCATAATATCTAATTAATAAAAATAAAATTTAATATTTAGTTGTAAATTTTCAAAATTAAAAGCTTCCAAGTTGTACAGATTTACAATTCAAAGTTCTACAATTTGAAAGAATGTCAATTGAAAATTCTTCAATATTAACGATTTGCAATTTCAAATTTTTCAATTTTGAAGATTTACAATTGGAAACTCTCCAATTTTAAAGAGGTATATTGTATAAATAAAAATGATTAAATTGTTATGATTTTTGAAATAAAAAGTCACATTTTCAATTCTTATGTTTCCAAAAAAAATTGAATCATAAAAATTACACACTTTTTAATTGCATATTTTCAAAATTAAAAACTCTTCAATTTAAAGAAATTTATAATTCAAACTTTCGCAATTTCGTAAAAATAGAATTTCAAGTTATTCAATTTTGAAAATTATAGAATTGAAAATTATTCAATTTTAAATATTAATATTTCAAAATTTAAGGTATGTAATTTGGAAAAGTTTTGTTGAAATAGTTCAATTTCGAAGATTTACTATTGGAAATTCTTCAATTTTAAGGTTTTGCAATTTCAAATTAAAATTTTGAAGATTTACAATTGGAAAGTCTTTATTTTTAAAAATATGTAGATAAAAATTCTTAAATTTGGATGATTTTGGAAATCAAAAGTCAAGTTTTCAATTCTAAAACTTCCAAATTGAAGAAATTTTAAAAGTAAATTATCCAAATTACACAATTTTTAATTTTTAATTTGCAAAATTAAAAAATCTTCACTTACAAAAAATGTACAATTTAAACTTTTGCAATTTTGTGAATATAGAATTTTGAAAATAATAGACTTACAAATTATTCAATTTTAAAGATTTCTATTCTTAAGGTATGAAATTTCAAATTTTTTGAAATAGTTCAATTTGGAAGATTTAAAATTGAAAATTCTTTAATTTAAATGATTTGCAATTTTTTAATTTTGAAGATTTACAATTGAAAATTCTTTAATTTGAAAAATGTTTAAATAAAAGTCCTTAAATTTTTATGATTTTGGAAATAAAAAGTCAAGTTTTTATTTCTAAAACTTCCAAATTAAAGAAATTTTGAAATTAGATCATCAGAATTACACAAATTTTAATTGCAAATTTTCAAAACTAAAAACTGTTTATTTAAAAAAAATTTACAATTCAAACATTTTCAATTTTGTAAAGCATAGAATTACAAATTATTCAATTTTAAAGATTTATATTTCAGGGGTATGTAATTTGAAAATTTTTTTTGTTTAGTTTGGAAGATTTACAATTGAAAATTCTTTAATCTTAACGATTTTCAATTAGAAATCCTTCAATTTTGAAATTTACCATCGATACCTCTTTATTTTTAAATATGTATTATTAAAAATTCTTAAATTTTAATGATTATGAAAATCAAAAGTCAAGTTATCAATTCTAAATCTTCCAAATTGAAAAAAAAATTCTCTTAATTATCAAAATTACAGAATTTTTAATTGTAAAAATAAAAACTTGCATAATGTTCAATTGTAAATTTTCAAAATTATGAACTTTTCAATTTTAAAGATTTACAATTCCAAGTTGTACAATTTAAAAAAGATACAATTTAGAATTCTTGAATTTTAGAGATGTATAAATATTAATTCATAAATTTGAATGACTTTGGAAATCAAAGGTCAAATTGTCAAATTTAAATCTTCCAAATTCAAGAAATTCCTAGAGTAAATCATCAAAGTTACAGAATTTTTAATTTTGAATTGTAAAAATTGAAACTCTTCTATTTAAAAGATTTACAATATAAAGTTCTACAATTTTGAAGTGCTACAATTGAAAAAATGTCAATGTTGAAAATTTATAAATATAAATTATTAAATTTTGATCATTTTGAAGATCAAAAGTCAAGTTTTCAATTCTGAATTTTCCAAATTGAGGACATTTTGTATCTAAAGCATCAAAATTAGAGATTTTTAAAATTTTAAAACCAAAAACTTGCAAAATTTTGAATTATAAATTGCCAAAATTAAAAAACTTTAATTTCAAAGATTTACTATTTAAAGTTCTTCAATTCTTAGGAGGTATAGTTAAAAACTCTTGAATTTTAAAGATGTGTAAATGAAAATTCTGAAATCGTGATGATTTTGGATATCAAAAGTCAAGTTTTCAATTCTAAAACTTTCAAATTGAAGAAATTTCTAAAATTTTAAAATTAAGAATTTCAAATTATTCAATTTTGAAAAAATAATATTACAAATTATTCAGTTTTGAAAATTGAAAATTTTTTGGAATAGTTTAATTTCGAAGATTTAAAATTGAAATTCTGTAATTTTAACAACTTGCAATTTAAAATTTCTCAATTTTGAAGATTTGCAATTAAAAACTTTTTAATGAAAAGATTTATAAATACAAATTCTTAAATTTCAATGATTTTGGAAATCAAAAGTCAAGTCTTCAATTCCAAATCTTTCCAATTGAATTTTTATCAGTAAAAATTAAAACTTGCAAAATTTTGAATTGTGAATTGTCCAAACTAAAAACTCTTTAATTGTTGAGATTTTTAATTGAAGAAACATTTAAATTGTGATGATTTTGATGATTTTTGAGATCAAAAGTCGATTTTTTAATTTCAAGACTTTTAAATTAAAGAAATTACAAAATAGATCATTAAAATTAAACAATTTTTAATAGTAAATTTTCAAAAGTGAAAAATCTTCAATTTAAAAAAAAATTACAATTTAAGATTCTGCAATTTGAAAACATAGAATTTCAAATTATTCAATTTTGAAAATGTAATATTACAATATTATTATTTAGTTTAGAAATGGCAAATTTTTTAAAAGACTTTTTTATTATTATTTATTTCTGCGATTTGAAAATATAGAATTTCAAATTATTCAATTTGGAAAATATAATATTACAATATTATTATTCACTTTATAAATGGGTACTTTTTTAAAAGAATTTTATTTATTATTCATTTCTGCGATTTGAAAATATAGAATTTCAAATTATTCAATTCGAAAGGGAAATGGCTTAATGGTATAATAATAATAATAATATTACAAATTATTAAATTTAAAAAATGGGTTGTTGGAATAGTTAAATTTGGAATATTTAAAATTGTAAACTAATTAATTTTAACAATTTTTAATTTTTCAATAATAAAGATTTACAATAATTGAAAACTCTTTAATGTTAAGGATGTATAAATAAAATCTCTTAATTTTGATGATTTTTGAAATCAAAAGTCAAGTTTTTAATTCTAAAACTTCAAAGTTCGAGAAATTTTGAAAGTGAATCATCAAAATTACACAATTTGCAATTTTCAATTTTCAATTTTCAATTTTCAATTTTCAATTTTCAATTTTCAATTTTCAATTTGCAAAATTAAAAAATCTTCAATTAAAAA